>PVHX01010901.1:0-67270 GCA_004024805.1 Geosciurus inauris
GTGCATATAAAGGTGTTTAATATGAAGAATGTAATCTGCTTATAATTTTGTGCAAAGTTAGAAAAATTATGATTGTAACAATTTTTTTCTATTTGCCTCAACAAATGTTTTCAGTGAACAGTGTGTACAGCTTCTGAAAATTTGTTTTTTTCTGTTATGTTTGATAACATGTATTAAAATGCAATTTTTGAGAAAAAATTAAAAAAAAATTTTAAAAAAAGGGGGGTCATGATAAACTGATTGGACATGAGAGCATATGAGAGCTCATGGACACTGACTGCCCTACCCAGGATTGAGTAGGAGGTTAGCATCCTTAACCCTATACATCCACATAAACCTCTAGACAACAACCACTCTAGTTTTCCTCTCTTGGGAAATCTCTCCCTTTGGGAGATTCTTTCTTTCTCTCTTTCTTTTCTTTCTTTCTTTCTTTCTTTCTTTCTTTCTTTCTATTACTCTAATAAATCTTATTACTTTGTTACTTAGTAATCTTATTACTTTGTATTCTTGTGTCTATGGATGTCATTCTTAGAATTTGTGAGATAAAAATCCAACCCCATGGTCTGTGCTACACCACTACCCCTCTGAAACCTCATGACCTCAGTTTTTACTGTCCACAGTCTATTGACATTTTGGTTTCCTGAACTCCCACCATAATTGTCCATTAAGGTCTACTATACAACATTCTAGAGCTTTTCCAGCTTGCATTGCTATATTTTCTAAAATTCCTTACAAAAATGCCAAAACGCACCAAAAGCCCATGGTCAGTTTAGTCACAGCAATGACCCATTCCACTTCACAGTATCAATTTCTGTTTTAGTAATTTTTATCACTGCTGTGACAGAAATAATAATAATAATAATTAATAATAATAATACAGGAATAATTTTAGAGGAGAAAAGGTTTATTTGGGGGCTCACAATTTCAGAAGTCTCAGTCCATAGACAGCCAACTCCTTTGCTCTGGGTCTCAGGTTAGGTAAAACATAGCAGAAAGGCATGGCAGAGGAAAGCAGGTCAAAAAATGACTAGAATGAGAATGAGAATGACAGGAAGCAGAGAATGAGCATTCTCCTCTCACCAAAGACAAATATATACCCCGAAGGCTAGCCCCAGTGACCCAACTACTCCAGCCACAGTCTACCTGCCTACAGTTAACACGCAATTAATTACTATTAGGGTATTAGTGCACTGATTAAGATAAAATTCTCATAACCCAATCATTTCACCTCTAAATTTTCTTGCATTGTTTCACATACGAGCTTTGGGAAACACAAATTATCAGAGCCATAACACACAGTTGTAGTCAAAAATCATTCTTTTTTTTTTTTTTTTTTGGTACCAGGGACTGAACTCAGGGTACTCAACCACTGATATTAAGCAAAATAAACCACAAATGTGAAGCTTCTTTAAGGAAAATATTTAGTAACTCTTTTCTAAACTTTTTGTCCACATCAACCACCATTCATCTCTCAACTGTATTCCTCAATTTAACTAGGGTGGCTAAGATTATTAATAATTGTTCCTATTCCTCTACATGGATAATATAAAGTTTTCTTGATTGGAATGATATTTCTATGGATGATAACTAAGTTAAATATAAAGAGTTAGTAAATAGATTATGTAGTTTCTAAAATCATCCAAGTTAGCATTTGAAATGCAGAGTGACAATGTTGTAGGGACTTTCAAAGCATTGTAAATATCTAATACATATTTGTGTCAATAGCTTCCTGTTCAGAAAATCATGTTCAATTTTTGTATTATTCCTAATCCAATGCATTATTTTATATCAATAGGCACACAAGGCATACATTATGGTTTTCTGGGTCCTCAAAATACCTTTTATTACCAATTCTTTATGTTATCTCTTATATTACAAAATTATGTAAATTAAAATTACATTGAAGTTTGACAATTCTCACTTACATAATACAAATTCAAGGAGACCCCATATTTTATTTTGTTTTTTAGGAAACTTTTCCAAATGTGTACCGTACTACTCTGGAATAAAATTTGTGTGTTATCTTGTGAATTTTAATGAGGAATGATTGTTTTCACCAATTGTTTCAATGAAATCATAAGATGGGTTTCATAAATATATCTCCCATTTAAATGTTAATTCTTCCTACTTATTTATTTGACTCCAATTATGAAAAATAGTATAATATTTTAGTATTTCATATAAATTACAGATATTAAAATGTATCCACAAATGTTTACATTCAAAATATAAATTCATGTATTTCTTTGCTCAGTGAAAGCTTTATTTTTCATGATTATTGCATACATGAATGAGAATCTATATAAAGAAACTGATAACTAATATATTATATGAAGTCAACAAATACGAGTACCATTATCTAATGATAATTTTAGCAATACTCAAACATTTTTTACCTTCTGACACCTATTTTATGGATCACTTTGGTAACTAACTAAATCATTAAACATCTGTAAAATATCTCCTTAATTATTCCATCAGAATTTTATCCTATAGTTGACCCTATTAAGAACCACTTAATGAGTATAATAATAAACTACTAATACAATTATCTGAGTAGTGAGTAGAAGTAATATTTCAGTGAATCAATGTATGAATCAATTTTATGTTGTTATAATGGAATACCTGAGGCTGGGTGCTTTACAAAGAAAAAATGGTTTGTTTCATTTACATTTTTGGATGCTGAAAGTAGATCAAGTGGTTGCATATTTGGCCTCTGCTGAGGTCCTCAACATAGATGCCATGACAATGGTGGGAGTACAGAATAGATCATGACAGTACAGGAAGTCACAGATATTAAGGTGCCATGACAGTACAGGAAGTCACAGATATTAAGGTGCCGTGCTTGCTCCTTTGTAACAATTCACACATACATAGTTCTTATGACAGCATTAATCCCTTCTCAGGGTGATGCTTCCATGACCCAATTACCTTGCACTAGGCCCTATCTCTTAAAATCTCCACTCTCATTAGATTGCTATGCTGAGGACCATATTTTGAACACCTGCATATCTAGGGGATAAAATATATCCAAATCACATCAAAATCTAGACCATATTTGAAGAATTTGGGTATAAAATAATGCAAGATTGTATGATACCTTATAATTTGAATAATGCACCATTTTAAAACAAATCTCTTTCATTAGGTAGCTCAAACCAAGGATTATTTTGTAAAATAAAGTATAAAATATAGATATATCTATTATATTAAATGCTACTGTTAGTTGGCTATCGAATTTGAGAACAGAAACAAGTATGTGTATGTCATGCTAAGAAATTTCTACATATCATGTAAGCAATGCACCCTGTGTTGAAGTACTTGATATGAGAAGCAAAGAAAATATGTCTCAGAGGCAGCCTCTGTGACTTCACATGGGGTTTATATACCATCCCTCCAAAGAAAGACAAAAATTTCTGACAAATACTATTCTCCAATCTCTTCTCAACAATTGCAGTGGAAAAAAAATTGCTTTCAAACTTTTAAAGTCTCAGATTTAATTAAAAATAAAACAGAGCAGTTCCCTAGAGCTCAGAAGTGTCCATTATTGAACTTGAACATCAACAAAAAAACTACCCAAAGAATCAAATTTAGGATATAAGATTCCTGCTAGAAAAACAAAACTTTTAAATTTCTACTATAAACAAATTACTTGAGGAAGCTTTCCTTCTCTTATAGTCATGTATTTGAATCCTCTACCATTTTTAGAAAGAATGCAAAAAAAAAGGCAATTACTGCCATATCAAGACAATAATTGATATGGCTCTTCTTATTTCTGATTCTTTAACCCCTTGCCAATTTACTTAGGTTTTGCAAGTAATCTTTTTTTTTAATATTTTTTAGTTATACATGGACACAGTGTCTTTATTTTGTTTATTTATTTTTATGTGGTGCTGAGGATCGAACTCAGTGCCTCACACGTGAGAGGCAAGCGCTCTGCCACTGAGCCACAATCTCAGCCCTGCAAGTAATCTTTTGACAATGCAAAATCCTTGAACTTGTTTTTCTTTTTTATTCACATACACTTTCTACATTATTCATAGACATAATTCATAGACATAATTTCATAGACATAGACATAATTTTGTATATGTCCATTATTGAAATTATTTTCACATTTATATCTCAAATAACATCTCTCTATTTACTGCACATTTGATAAACAACTTGAATATCTAATAGAGGTCTCAAAGTAACATATAAAAAATGAACTTTGCAACTTCAGTATTCCTCACCTCAGTTTATTGACAACCACTAAGTAGATAAACTCTAATTTTTGACAACAAACTTGACTTTCTTTACCCCTTAAAAATCCTGTACAGAGATGTTTAATTTTCCACTAATATTTCATTTATCACTTTGTTATAGCAGAATACTAGTCAAAAAATGTTACCCAAGGAGTGACTGTATATCTTAACCCTCTTGCCTAAAACTTGGGACATAGTGGCTGTTTTTTGTCAGTGAAAAGTGAACAAAAGCAATATTTTTGTTTTTTGGACAATCTGACTAAAAACTGAATGTACCTGCTCTGACCTTTCAGTCAGTCAGTGCCTGACAAACCATGTAAACCATATGGTATTGGAAGAAACTCTTTCAGACTGGATCCCTGAATGACTCTGTGGAAAGCACTCAGACACTCAATTTTTCATGATGCAAAATAAAAAAAAATGAATAATTATTGGAAATTTACACACACACACACACACACACACACACACATGCAAAGTCAGAATTAATCACATTGGTCTGATTGAAAGAGAAACAAAACTTTCATTGCCCTGTGTCATGGATATATTATATTGGAACAATCTTATTATAATAATCCATGTACTTTATTTCTTACACAACAGCAATTCTTCACAATATATTCCAAATCCAAGCACTGCTTTCTTCTAGTATCACCAAAATAGTCCAAATATTCACCTGTACAATTGCAATTAACTTTTAACAAGCCTCATTCTTTTAAAACCTAAATTTGTTCATATAATTACACTGATTGAAATCATTCAATAGATTTCTAGAAAAATTTAAATTAAAGCAATTGATAAGTAGAAAAATATCTGAATAGACAATTCATCACAGAAGATATATGGATGGCAAATAAACATTAAAAACTGTTCAAATATTATTTGTCATTAGGAAATCGCATATTGAAACAACAATGAAATGCTGCTACATATCTATTAAAATAGCTAAAATCCAGAATATTGACAATACCAATGCTTACAAGACTGCAGAACAATAGCCAGTCTCATTTATTGCTTGTAGGAGTGTAAAATGGTGCATCTACTTTAGAAGACAGTTTGGCAGTTTGTTAAAACATTTAAATTTACTCTTTCCATGAGACCAAGCAATTGTGCTCTTTTGGAATTTATGAATTAAATAAAAACATGGGCACAAAAAATTTGCACATGTATGTTTATAAAAGCTTTATTTATAATTTCCAAAACTTGAAAACAGTATGATAGTCCTTCAATGGGGAATGAATAAACACATGGAGTCCATCCATATAATTAAACATTGCTCATCTTTGACCAAAAATGCACCCTCAAGCTACTAAGCAATAAAGAAGAATCTTAAATTGATAATATTCTGTTAAAAAAATGATCTGAAAAGGCTACAGAATACATTATTCCAACTATGTGTTATTCTGGAGAAGGCAAAACTATAAAGATAGTAAAAAATCAATGGCTGATAAGGATTCAATGGAAGGAAGAAAGCATAAACAGATGAAACACAGGAGATTTTTAGGACAGTAAACCATTTTGCATGGCATTAAAATGGAGGATACATTGATATATATTTGTCAAAGTTCACAAGACTGAACTGTAATGCAAAATGTAGATTTTTGTTGAGTAATTTATCAGTGTCAATACATCAATTACAATAAATGTATAACACTAGAAGGATAGGGAAAACTGGGGGGAAAGAGATGGTGAGAGGGTATATAGGAACTGTGTACTTTCAGCTTAATTTTCTCCAACCTAGAACTACTTTAAGAAAATAAATCCATTGATTCAAACTATATACATACTATTTCACAATGAAATTTATAAAATGCAGAACAATAGCCAGTCTCATTTATTGCTTGTAGGAGTGTAAAATGGTGCATCTACTTTAGAAGACAGTTTGGCATATGTTAAAATATGTTGTTATTTCACAACATAATTTAAATCTATGTTTAAAAAACATAGATTTATTTTAAATTTTGTTGTAACATACAGATAACAGACTTTTCTATTATAAAGAAGAATAGTAGAATATGTTAAAGTTTTTCTTCAATGAACTGTATTCATATTCAAAATAAGATAAATTTGGGGCTAAAATTATTTTAATGTAAAATAAATTCAGTGAATCACTGTATCTAAAATTAATTCAATTTAAAAATAACTATCTTATATTTCATTCTTGTGTATTAAAATTTCTGTGCTTGACTCTGAATTAGATTTCAAGTTCATGTGAGATTAAGAAAGTGAGTTGGTTGATAAATGAAGTTACTTCTTTTCCTTCATATTTATTTTACATATGATATTCATTTAGTTTTATTTTGGTGTTTGTAATTGAAGAGTAAATTATCAAAGTGTGGTAATCTATTTTTCCATCTAAATGAGTTCAATTCAGTCATTTTAAAGCAGAATAATATTTTATTAGCCAAGAGTAGTATTAAAGATAATCACACAGGGTGACTCTGCCCTGTGTACAGCCAGAGAAATGAGAATCTGGGCTCCATTTGTGTACAATGAGTTGAGATGCATTCTGCTGTCATGTATAACTAATTAGAACAAATTTAAAAATATCAAAACAAAACAAAAAACCCTAAAGACTCCACCAAAATGGTTAGAACTGATAAACAAATTAAACAAGTATTCAAGATGTGAAATCTACATAAAAAACTAGCAGCATTTCTATACACTAAAGATGAAACTAGCAGAAAAGGAAATCAAGAAAATAATATTTTTAGAAAAGCTGCAAAAATTTAAAACACCTAGTAATGAATTTGATCAAGGAGTAAAAGAACTATGCCACTAAAAAAAGAAAAAATCTTATGTTCATAAATTGAAAGAATTAATATTGTTAAAATACTCCTAATACCCAAAGTATTCAATAGTTCAAATGTAATCCTTTTCTAAAACCAATGATATTCTTCAAACAAATAGGAAAAACAATTCTGAAATTCATATAGAAGCACACAATATGATAAATAGTCAAATATTCCTAAGCAAAAAGACCAAACTGGAAGCATTGTATTACCTGACTTCAAAACATACTACAAAGTTATAGTAATCAAAACAGTATAGCACTAAAGTAACAACAGACACATAGACTAATGAAACGGAATATAAAAACTGAAAATAAATCTACATACTTACAACTAAATTATTTTTGACAAAGGTACCAAGGACATACACTGGGAAAGAATATTATCATCTTTAATTGGTGCTGGTAAAAGTGGATATTCACATTCTGAACTATAACTCTCTCTCTCAGCCCACAAATCAACTCAAAATGAATCAAAGACCCAAATGAGCATCCTTAAACTCTGAAGGACTAATGAAAGAAAATATAGGAGAAATGCCTCAGAACATTAGTCTAGGCCAAGATTTTTTTAGCTATCACTCCAAGTCACAGGCAACAATAGCAAAAAATATCAAATAGGATTACACTAAACTAAAAAGCTCTGAGTAGCAAAGGAAACAATCAACAGACTACTTACAAAATTGGAGAAAATATTTATAAAATATCTGACAATTGTTTAGTATCCATAATATATCAAACTCAACTCAAAAGCAAATAATAACAATAATCCAATTAAAGAATGAGCAAATGATCTAAGTAGACATTTCCCAAAAATAGATGTATAAATAAACATCAAAAATATTTTAAAATGGAAAATTATTAGGGAAATGCAAATCAAAACCACAATGAGATATCATCTCATCTCAGTGAAAACACAACACTACTACCAAAAAAATAAAAATGAAATCAAAATAATAAGGGTGCTAAATGGTGGCAATAATGCAGAGAAAATTAACTCTCATACACTAGAAATGTAAAGTAATGGTCATTTGGGGAAACAACATAGAGATATTGTCAAAAAACTAGACAGAACTATGATATGATCCAGTAGTCTTACTTCTAGGTATGTATTCAAAGGAAAGTAAATCATTATGTCAAAGAGATATCTCCACTCATATATATTGCAGCACCGTTCACAATAGCCAAGGCATATAATTTACATACATGTCCATTAACAGATAAAATGATAGAGAAAATGTGCTATTTACAATGGATATTGTTCAGCTATAAAGAAGAATGAAATTGAGCCTTTCATCTCTCAGTCCTAGGCCATCTTATCCAACCACTTAAGAGGGCAAAACTCCTGGACCTTCTTGGAATATGTGTGGAGAATAATTTTCTGGCTCTGCAGAGTGCTTGTGAGAATTCAGGGTTCTACCAGTTTCTTACACAGCACTTAATCCAATCCTTCAATTTCAGCAGCGCCCCTCTTTTCTTGTCCCATTCTCTACCAGCCCGAAAGGTATCTAAATGTATTTGATTTTAGAGCTTTTCCTCAGTTCTACAGCTCAAATGGTTTTGTGTCTTGACTTTTCCCAAGTGTCACTTCTACTTCCTGCTATCTTGTTGAAATCTCTCATGAGCTCCCATGTTTTCCTATAGCATATACATCCTTCCTTCTGAATGAATAACATAAGATAAATTTCTTTGGGGGGGAGTTTGAATAGAGAAAGGTAAATGTACATGTTCAATTTATAATGCTTATAAAGAATTTTCATGGAGTACGTCTGAATATATATTAATGCAAATATTTAAATACATAACAAATATTTAAATACTGTAATAAATAAAGAGATATGAACATTATCTGTAAATACCATAGGATTAGTATTCAAATAGTCATGCACAGGTCACCAAGAAAACTTTGATAAATCAACAGACTACACATGCTATGTTGTTTGGCTAGAACACTATTTATATATATATAAATAATTTAATTAGATAAATAAATATCTTTTTTTTTGTTTAGAGACAGGGTCTCACTGAATTGCTTAGCACCTCACTTTTGCTGAGGCTGGCTTTGAACTCAATCGTCTCTGCCTCAGTATCCTCAGCCGCTGGGACTACAGGACTGCACAACTATGCCCGCTAAAAATATGTATATATTTTTAAATGATAGCTCAAATATTTAACTCCAGACTAATCTAAACAACTTTTTCAAATATATGCATGTTTAGAAGAAAATGGCACAGAGAATGTGGCATATAAAATTTACAGCACTTAGCCAAAATTATCTGATAAAATGTATAGCAATAATTGATTTATTAGAAAACAAGATATTATAAAAACTGATCATTCATCTTAAGATATAAAAACAAAATAATGATACAAAACTTTAAAATCTTTTGCAAAGAAGAAATTAAAATGGAAGCAGCAATGATAAGTGAACTTTATAAAGTTTATAGTTTGTAGTTTTATAGTTTAAATTATATTTCTTTATAGTTCAAATTATATTTCTAATTCCTAACTCTCATCTGAGCTCTAGGATTCCACTTCCAAATGTCTACTCCCTTTGCATTGCTCCCTGGATTCTTAGCAACATAGATAACTCTAGAGGTCCACAAACAAACTCATTATCTTCCCTTCAAAACCCTGCCACAGTCATTGTATTTGGTTATGTGAATATTCTAAGCAACAATTCACTTTTTCTATATTTTTATTGGTGCATTATAGTTTTTCCTAATGAGCCAACATTCATTTTCTCATGTTGAAAACCTCCTAATCTTCAACTTTTCCTCTTCTTTTTGTCATGGAATCAAATTAGTAACCATATGGGCCCTTCATCTACAACTATGATTTCTCTAAATTCCTGCAAAACACAACTGCCTCTGTGCAGTCTCAAATGAACGGGGCTGATTTTGCCACCTCTACTTAAGAAAAGCAGGCAAACATTTTTTGGGAAAAGAATACATAAACACATATAATATGTCATGAATCTGATATCCATTTCTAATTCTAAAGAGTATCCTGTACCATCATTTAAAAACTCTAACTTTTAAGAATTATTCTACCCATTTGTAGATTGTTTGGGATCCTCAACTGCACAATGAGCTCTAGTAAAACAGGACTGTTGATGTTTCTTTAATTCCATTGTCAGTATAATAGAGTACCTTTCTCTCTCTTTCCACCTCTAGTAACATTGAACTCATTCTTTCTGGCTTATTTGGTTTCATGTCTTCAAGAATTATTCTTATCCATTTCGTAGTTCTAATATTTTCATTGTTTATAATCACATTGTAATAGGTTGTGTGTATACCTCTGTTTATCATATATATGTATATATTATATACTATATGTATATGTATATATTATATACATATACATATATATATTATATATATGTATATATTATATTATATTATATATATTATATTATATATATATTATATAATATATATGTATATATATTATATATATGTATATATTATATACTATTTACAAACTAACAAATTAAACTGCCACTATTTTCAGGGATACTGGAAGAAGACTCCTGGATGACAGACAAAAGACTTTATTCCTCACATGAAGCTCAATCAAATAAGCCTTTGCACCAGTTCTGCCAAACCCAATATCCACAGAGCAATAGAGTGCCAGCTAATACTGCAAATTCAGCAAATGATGTTTAAGAAGAGATACTTTGAGCCAGGCATGGTGACACACATCTGTAATCCCAGCAGCTCAGGAAGTTAAGGCTAGAATATCTCAAGTTCAAAGCCAGCCTCAGCAAAAGCACGGCACTAAGCAACTCAGTCAGACCCTATCTCTAAATAAAATACAAAATATAGGGCTGGGGATGTAGCTTAGTGGTGGAGTACTCCTGAGTTCAATCCTCGGTATCCCTCCAAAAAAATGAAGACAAACTGAGTTTAACAAACACCAAGAGTTTATTTTAGACAGAGAGCTTGACTGAACTTTGTTCCAAAGATATTATCACTATTATTCTGTCAAGAAACAAATCTCTTCTGTCTCAGAGACATGCCTTTTATTTTTCAAGGATATTTATGAACATCCTTAAAAAGGTAAACAATATGCACAAAATGTTCAGTCAAGCAAGAAACCAAAAGATAATTGTCTATCAACACCTACTTGTATCCATAAATATTCTGATGCAGGCCCAACAGACAATTGCTGTAGAGTGAAATTCAAGGAAGTTCTGGAGTGCAAGAGTAGAACCATAATTCATTTAATACTACTTGAATCCCTACTTAGGACCAGTCAGTGATCAAAGTTCTGGTGATACAACAGTAAGTAAGACAATATTTTTTGCCATTTTAAAATTTACATTCTACAAAAATGTACAAATAACATGTCCAAATTTGGCCCTCTGATCTGTGGATCCTGCAATTGTAGAGTACCTACCAGAGATGGAAAATACAGAAAAACAAACTCCAAAAGTTCCAAAAAGCAAAACTTGCCACTCATCAAGCACCATGCCAGACTCACACATATAAAGTACCATGTGGTTCACCCTGCTGTGGCCTCTGGCCAATCTATAGGGGTTCAGTCTCCCTCCAGTACTCGCTGCTTGAGCATTGTCCACCTAACTTCTTTTATGATGCAGTTAGGCCTACAATAATGATGTCTATGCCAAACATGTATCAACTGTTTATTTCTTTGTCATTATTCTCTAAAAAATACAATATGACAGGTATTAACATAGTATTTATGTTGTATTAGATATTATAAGTAACAAAATTATTTAAAACATAAAAAAGATGACAAATACATATATATTTATATGTTATAGACAAATATTAAGCTATTTTATATAAAAAGACTGAAGCATCCCTGAATTTTTGTATTCATAGAGGGTCCTGGAACCAATCCCCCATGGATATGGAAAGATGACTATATTGATGTTAGATGGTGATAATATTTATGAAAATAAAAGCAGAATAAAGGGATATAAAGTAACGGATGCTTATTTAGACCAGATAGCCAGTGGCGAGCTCTGATTAAAAAACTTAATATAGCAAACACAAATCTATGCAGCCATTGGGAAGTAAAGTATTTTATTCAGAGGAACTAGGTTTTGAGACCCAGAGAGCACATTTAGCAAATCTGAAGAAAATGAGGAGCTGCAGCATAGTGAACGTTGGGACGTGGTAAATAGTGATGTAAAGGAGTGGGAATGGGGACATCAGAAAAGCCTCATAAACTATAGTAAGAACTATGGATTTTATGCTGATATGAAGAGCCAACAATCAGACATAAATTTTTAAAGAATTATGCTGAAACTAGGTTAGTTGGTGAGAGGGCTAGAAACTAGAAAAATAGGAGTTGACTTCAATAACAGAGATGAGACATGATGGTGGTTTAGGCTGCAGAGTCTACGGTGTTTAAAGTCTTGAAATGTATGTTGAAAATTGACCTGACAAGATTTTCTGGAAGGGAGGAAAATGGGGGTCAATTTGATTCCAGAAATTCTAGTCTAATTAATTATGAACAGGAACAATCAGGCAAGAAGATCCTACATAACTACCTATTTTAATCACATTCTTATACTGTATGACATGTCTGGAAAAATATTTTTTCAATATTATTTTATCATGTTTAGTATTTTTTATCCAATTGACCTCAATTACCTAAGTATTAGAAGACTCAGAGCAAATTCTGATATAGTATGTTCACAATTCTAATTTTCATGTTGAAATTTATAAATATTTCAGCACATAATATTTTCATATATACTTTCTTTTAGGTTCCATTAAAAGTAATACTCTGACAAATACCTATGTACAACAAAATTTGAAAAACTAAATTATCTTTATTTATAATTATTTGAATATTATACTGATTTCAGAGATTGAAAAATCTTAAGACTTCTCAACTTAATCCTGATTTTGCATAGAATATGTTAGTCCTAATAAAACATAAACTATCAAAATACTTTCCCACAAACTGAAATATTCTACAGCAAAATTATGGAATTTCAAGGGCTCAGATAATGCTAAAATCATAATGAGCACCACTCAGAAGATGCACATATTCTCACACTGAAATCGATTTTTAAAAAAATAATCATGAGCTTTCCACAAATACATTGTAGCTCGTAGCTCACTCTGTGAATGTATAAAAAACACTCATCTGACAGCTACAGCATCTATTTTGATTGGTGTATATCACTTCTGTGTCATTTCCAGTCTTCTGAGAAGCAAAAGCCACGATAGGACAGATATACAAGAGAATTATATCAGTGAAGGACACAGAGAGCAAAAAATGGCAAGGAGGTATGCAGTGCATACCTGACATGTATGAAAGGGAAGGGTTGAAGGAAAAGCATTGAGTATGAGGAGCTTCAGGCTGCAGTGCAGTTAGTTCTGAGAGAGTCTCATTCTGCCAGTGTAGAGCCCCTGTTACGGTTTGGATGAGGTTGTTATGGTTATATCTGAGGCATCCCCCAAAAGCTCCTGTGTGAGACAATGCAAGAATGTTCAGAGGTTCAAGGATTCGATTATGAGAGATGTAACCTAATCAGTTATTAATCCACTGATATGGATTACCTGGGTAACTGTGAGCAGGTCAGGTGTGACTGGGGGCATGCTCTTGGGGTTTATATTTTGTAACTGGTTAGCAGGTCTCCTTTATTCTACTTTCTGGCTGTCATGAATGGAGCATCTTTCCTCTGCCCCATCTTTCCACCATGATGTTCTATCTCATCTCAGGCCCAAAGTATTAGAGTTAGCTGACCATAGACTAAACCTCTGAAACACTTTTCTTCTTCTAAGCTGTTCCTGTCATGTATTTTCTCACAGTAATGAAAAGCTAGCATAGCCCCCTAGCAAAATAAAATTTTCCAATGGAGTGTGGTTGTGAATTAGACAAGAATCATCTGCCTATGGTACAACTGCCATGCTCAGACATCAGCTGGAAGCAGTTAGGGCAAAGCCCAGGGGAGATCAAAAAGTAATAAAATTGATTTAAAGCAAAGTCTTTTGACTAAATGATATCATGCTTCAAAGAGTGATGAGTAATCACAACTTCTTCAGCTGTATGTGTTAAATGATCATCTCGAGGCATATTCTTCTAAAATAACTAAGTTTTGAAGATATTTATATTTCCTTACCAGATTTTTGTCTTCTGGTTCTCATGTGGACATTAGGCTCCTTTTGTTGGGTCATAAATGTTGAGATGCATTTTGTGCAAGTTAATTCATCATCAAAGCTTCCTTATTCTTGAATTGTAAAATTCCACTTTCATTTTCTTGATATTAAATGATAAAAAAAATAGGTTTAGTATGAAAAGTACTAAACATTAAAATTAATTGTTACAGACTCATATATTTATAGTAAGAACAATTATATTATTCTCTGTATTGACATTGCATGACCACTCAGTTTCTTTTAATGATATCATAGCAAATGCTGGAAGTAACTGGTGAATATCTCACAAACCCATCTCAACTTATTTTAGTCCAATAATTAATAATAATGCTTTGTTTTAAAATGAACAATTCAGAAAAAAATCCTCCTTTAGGAAACAATTTAGGAAAAACCCTAAAAGACAGCACAATGAAACAACAGGCATAACATAAGACTGGCAAACTCTTGCTCTAAAAGCCAGTGTTTTCTGGACATGGAGTTCACATGCTCAATAAAACTTGAGGTTAATTTCAAACACTGCTCCTAGGAAAGGAGGAGGTAAGCAGGAAAAACAATGCTGGCAAGCTTTAAACTGAGACTTTACTCTGAAACAAAAAAAGGGGCAGGGATTAATCAGAAAATCCCATGAGTTTGAAAGAACTTTAAGAATGAGTGTTTTGTTAAAGATAGATGTGTGAAATTTGAAGTCAAACCTTCCTGGATTTGAACTCTGCTTCCTTTTCATATGACACTGGGGAAAGTGAATTTCCTTCTCTATACTTCAGAGTCTTTACATGTAAAAAAATAATAATAGCAACAGCAAGAATGTTGTGATATAGCATAAAAATTCCCTGCCCATAACATTAGCACTAGCCTAGCACTGGCCTAGCATGCATAGGATCCTGGGCTTGATTCCCAGCACCATGAAAAAAAAATAGATAGAAAATTCCCCTGACATTAATGTATGGCTTTGGAGAATATTAGAGTATGTAAATACAATATTATGGTCTGTTGTGTCAGAAGATTTTGAATAGAATTGGAAAGGTTGCATTTATGGAACTGAGACATGTTTAGGTTTATATCTTGCTAAAACGTGAAATATCTTTCATTTCTCTTTCTGATAAAATTGCTAATGCATGCAAAAGAAGTTATTAGCATCATTAAGTAGAGTAAAATTGAATATAACATAATTGTCCCTGAGAAATCTAAAGCAAAACTAATAAAGAAGTGTCTTTCATTCAACAAATAATTTTCAGTCAAACTTTGAGAACACTTGATCACTCTGCAAGATTCTAAAAATTATATCCTTTAAAGATTCCATATCTCCTAGTGGGTAGAAATATTCTTTTCAAGTCCTATAGCAAAATCTACTTTAGTGAACTTTCTCAGGATAATGCAATGAAATATCATATAGATCGTTCAGCTTGAATAATAATTCTTCAGCTGATAGCCTCAGAAGCCAGCCCTTCACATAACTATGCATCTTTTGTCCAGCCTCATGCTCCAATGCCTTTCAAATGTCTTGCACTACTGGCTCTCTGAATTTAACTGTTGTATCTCTGGAGTTAAGGAAATTCACAAAGGACATGACTTTTTGCATAATATTACTTCTTCTTTAAGCCAAATCAAACAAAACTTTGCCCCCTAGGTTCTCATCAACAAGTACGTTTTGTTGTCATTAGCACATAGATAGTAAAACTCTCCAGGGGTGAGAATGAAAGTAAGAGCTCCTTTGACTTCATTTACCATGTGCCTGGTACTGTCTTAAACACCTTCTTCATCTCACTATTTTGAAAACTCTTATATAAGTAAGCTGTAGCTAAATAAGAAGAAGTGATTTAGAAGAGGTTATGAATCAGTGAGCTGCAGAGCAGAGGAATCCAGTTCTGACTTTAAATTGGTACTTTCAACAACAGGCCACTGGACACCTTCCCTTTTGCTCATTTGTCTGTAGCCAATAAAAATATTGTCTCAAAACACTAAAGAAGAAAATTTTTATTTTAATTTTTTGAAATGGTGATTCAGAATCTTATGGGGGACATATTATGTCACTGAGAAAAAAACTGATTTGAAAGTCTGGATGTTAAGAGAGAACTAAAACTTAGCCGTTATTCAGTTAGAGTGAATTACCTAGGCTATCTAGATATTAATTAGAGAATAACATAGTTACATGAACTGATAAAAATCTTACAAATGTCCAGAATTCTTTCTCAAAGTTAAATGTTGTCTTAGTCCATTTTGTATTGCTGTAGTAAGATGCCACACAATAGGGAATTCATAACGGACAGAACATTTATTTCTCACAGTTCTGGAGTATGAGAAGTGCAAGGTCAAGTTGCTAGAAGATTTGATGTCTGGGGAGGATTGCTGTTCCGCTTTCAAGAAACAGCCTCGTTGCTGCATCCTCTGAGGGAAGAATTCTGTGTCCACACACAAGAAGGTAGTGATCAAGCCATCCAAACACTACAAAAAGTCACTTTCATAAGGGCATTAATTTCATTCATGTGGGGTATGTTCCTAAATTTTTTGTCCTCTGATCAAAAGACCTGACCAGAACAGCTTTGAGGAAGAAAATTTTATTTTGGCTCACAATTTCAGAGGTTCAGTCAGTTGTCAGCCAACTCCATAGCTCTGCGTGAAACGGAACATCATAGTGGAAGGATGTGGCAAAAGAAAGAAGCTAAGGCATGGCAACTAGGAAGCACAAAGAAAGAGCTCTATTCCCCAGAGACAAAATATAAACCCCCAAGGAATACCCCCAGTGACCTACTACCTTTAGACATACCCTACCTGCCTATAGTTACCTGCCTGTAATTTGAAAGTACAGAAGTTCTTTCAAATTATTAATTCATCAAGTGGTTTAATCCAGTAGTTAGGTTGCAGCTTTCATAATCTAATCATATCTTATTGGAACATTCCTATATTAACTCATATATGAGCTTTTGGGGATATCTCATATCCAAACCATAACAAGGCAAGATGGCCTAACTACTTCCTAAAGTCCCAACCTCTTATTACCATCATATTGGCCTTCATGTTTCCATATAAAGTTAGTACTAGTGTTGTTTCTCAGCATTATTTTCATTGTATCCCTTCATGGGGATCTTTTTAATTTTTACCCTTAATTCCTCTCCATTTCCTTGGAATTAAATACCAAGAAACAGGGATTTATTCAGTGGAGTTATGCTACGGAGGGCTGAAAAGATTGTGATAAGATTTTTTTTTTTTCTGGCCTACTCCCCCAACCAATTTTTTGGCCCTTTGGAAATGATAGCACCTTCACTGCTATGGGGCCAACTAATGTTGTATTGGTAGAGGATCAATAAACACTTGTTTATTGATCAATAAACAACTCATCCTGCTGCCCTGTGACAGCAGTTACCTTGCTGCACTTTCTCCACCACCCTCTACAAATCCTGGACCAAGTATCTGTACAGGGTTGATAAAGGGTACTAACATTGGCACATGATCCTCATCATTGAACTTGCAGGAGGTGAAAGAAAGGCACACAGGTTGACTTTTGGATTTCAGTCCATGCTCCCAAATTTCAATTTGCCATTGCTCTCCTCTACTTCATTCATATATAAATATATATATATATATATCTATCTTTTCCTACCGTTATCTCTGCTGATTTCAGTCACAACACAAGAGGCAAGAATAACACAGCCTCATTGGATTGCTAAACCACGTCCCACAAGTGGTTAAGGTCAAATACATATAATAATTTTTGTATTAGATATTATTTACTTTTTTTTGTCACTGCTAGAACCCTGCTTAATAAGGTTATAAATTTTAAAATTTAAAAACTTAAATATATATTCCCATAAATATGAATATAGATTATCAGTTCTCCTTTTTTTCTTTTAAAATAAAAGTCATCAAATATAATTAAACAGAATAAAAGGAAGATAAGAAATTCTTCTATATGCAAAGCCTCCTTTTTAAATTCATGTTATTATTTCCTAATTCTATCCCATGTCATTTACACATTCAAAATTATCCAGAGACAATGTTCTTTGATACACACATTCTTCCTAATCACAGTACCTTTTGTCATCATATTTATAAAATTATTCTTTCATCTATGTTTATCTTTTACATGAAAGTATTTTAAATTAAATGGATCTAAATTTGTATTACTACTCACTTAATAGCAATGCAACCTCTTTTCTGATTTGTTTTCCTTTCCTAAACTCTTGGGACCCAATAGACAAGATGACACACTCATTTATTTTAGTATTTAACATTTTAAAAATAATTCTTTATTTTCAAGATGGTTCAACTTTTATGAAAAAAGAGTCATGAAAATAATAAAAAAGAAGTAAGAAGTGCAGACATTTCCTAAGAAACTTTTTAAAAAAGGAAATTACAAGATCAAAAGAATGAGATAAAAATGAAAGTATTTTCTTATATCTATGAAGAATCCATTTCACATGGAGGAAAAAAAAATGAGTGTCTATGTGACAACTTGGGCTCAAGATGAAAATATCTGTTCAGAGGTTGTGTCTGTGGGATGAAATGTGTGCATGATAATAACAGATGTGATATGTTTTTCATAAGGTTTGTGTTCTCATAATTTTTGAATATGTAATCAGAAATTCAAATAAATCAACCACATACATTTATTGAAATATCAAATCATTGAAATGAATGCATGAAAAGCATAGTGCATGCCAGTGTTTATTTAAAACCCTAGAAATAATCAAACTTGTCTGAAGCTATTAGGGACTTTACCCCCTGGTATATTGTTTAAAAATGGTGAAAAACACTTAAGTCACTCTCAAAATGTGTGTTTCTGTGCATTCTTATATGTCTGATAAATGCTTTTAATAATTTTAATGTGGTTTAATTTTGTCTTAGTTCAAAGTTTCAAAATAACTGAAATATTCTATCATTTCTCCAAGAAAAGAAATCTTAAAATTTATTATTTCCCAAGAATTATTCTTTTAGAAAATTGATCATTAAGTATAATTTCTGCCCACTGCTAATAATGACACCATTCTTCCAGTAAGTTATCTAGAATATTTACATTCAATTTTGAGTTTCAAAATTTTGTAACATTTTTCTTTAAAACTAATATTTATTCAATAATGATATTTTATCAACTATAACATAAAACATGTTAAGATAATTAGGAAAAAATGATATAGCACACAGGTTCCCATTCATCAAAGAGAATATTTGTTGTAATAGGCACTTGAGTCAGCATTAAAAGAGAGATTCCCATTAACATAACTTTAAAGAGAAATGCATTTGTGGAAAAAAAACTTTTAGGAAACCATTTGGGTTTGCTATAAGCAATTAAAGAAGTTCACATTTTGAATTATCTATGATGTGTTCAAAATACTCATCAATAATCACAGTATTTCCCTAATCCTATTCTAAAATCATATTCTAAGAACGTTATTTCTCAACATTTCCTCCTTAGTTACCCAAAGGTGATTATCCTACCCTTTTCCAATATTAAATTTGAGTAAATCAACCATCTCAAATATTTATTTTCCTCATAATCTCTTATTGATAGAAATGAAATCATACAGCATATTAAAAATTGAAGATGTTCCTAGCCTTCTGTATTCTCTACACTATCACAGAGGAGGAGATCAGTACAAAGTTGCATTGAAAGAGTTTCAGGGAGTCACAAGGCAGATCCTTCCTATGGATAGCTTCTCAGCATGTACCTACACGACTTGAACAAGTGCAGTGAGTACCTGAATGCTTTTCCACATGAACAAGAGTGGCTTATTGTGACAATGAGAGTGAGAGCATGTGGAACCCTGTGGTCTTGACAAAGAGACCCAAGATTAGATATAGTATGGGTCAAGGATTTGGAGAACAGAAGGAAAATAATCACACACAGACACACACACACACACACACACACACACAGATACAGAGATGAGACAGAGACACAGAGAGAAATCTAAAGACAAAGAGTACAGTTTTCATAAATTTTGGCTTGTTTCATTTGTTTAAAAGAGAGTTAATGAATGTTCATGTCATCAGACAAAACACCTGACATATGAAGTCCAATGTGTATCAAGCTATCAGGATGTAAAATCAGTCATGACTTGGCCCTCATCATTACTTCTCATGCTTTATTCACTTAAGAGGAGGTAGGTGTTCCAATTACTATGGCTGTATAAAATTACCCAAAACCTTAGTGGCATAGAACCATAAGTCATTCTACTCAGAGATTTTTAGGGCTGAGAATTCAGACAGGACACACCAGAGATGGTTATTTTTACCCCATATTGCCTGGGACCTCAACTGAAAGACTCTAAACCTGGAGTAATCTCATGCTTCGGTCACTCATGTTTGATGATAGTGGCTATTGGCCAGTGGCCTTGGCTCCTCTCTGTGGTCTCTCCTTTTGGACTAGTTTACGTTTCTTCAGAACATGATAGCTTAATTCCCAAGAGAGAATCTTATGGATCTTTATTCTCTGCATAGCTTGCATTGTAAGTCAAATAGCACCATTCCTGCTGCACCCTATTGATCAGGTCAGTCATAAGTCTCCATCCAGATACAAGGAAAGAAAATTGAGATCACAATCCTCATGGGAGGAGTGACAAACCTCACATAAGAAGAATGTGTGGGTGGGAGATGGTGTTGCAGTTAAGATAAATATAATATTCCGCAGCAGCCAAGAGGCACAAGGTAAAATTGAAAACTGGAACTGATGCTTTTTGTAGTGATTCTCTCCAATTTTAATCTCATATCTTTCTCTTACTATCACTATGTTTTTTCAAACAGCAAATGATTCATTCATGTATCTTAAATATATTACTCAGTTGACTCAGTGTTAAGAAAGTATATTTTCAGTGGATTAAAAAGAATGATAAATTTCAATTTCAGACTTTATATTACACTAAACTTACCAGTAAATGAGTCAAATCTTTTGTGTGAGAGTGGTAGAGCTGTGATTAAATTATCTACTTAAAAAACTATTGGATTTTTAGGGTCTTATATATTTCATTCAGAGCTAAAGACTTTAGAAGATCAATTTGTTTAGGATAATCACCACTTGTGAAAAAGAACACAGAATACAGGTAGCCTTGGGATGACAAACAAATTCCATTGGGTTTTGTTGTTGTTGTTATTGTTGTTGTTTTGTTTTTTGTTTTCAAAAATTTGAGGCTATAGTTTACTGATTCTCACTGTGATCATCTATAAATAATTATCTCCTTTTATCTTCAAAGATGATCTCAATTTTTCCATGTTTACACTTGCACATAACTTCTTTTGGACATAAGCATCATTGGAAGATATGGGGACTTTACATACCTTTATATTAGATCTACAGATAATGTAATAATTTTTGGAGATAACAACAGCAAATTTCTGGTGTGTTCTCTTCAAAGGATAGAGGTTCTATCACATGGACCATTCTTTTGTTCAGCTATTTCAGAGACATTGCCTGCTGGCCCCAGAGGCAACCATTTGGTGAAATCATATCAAGAATTATGATAGTTCATGACATTATGAATATGTGAGAGTAGATTGTATTACATACAGAGAGAGAGAGAGAGAGAGGAGGCAAGATATGAGACAAGGGCTTATGTGAAAATATTTAGGAAATCCATTCATTTAGGGAAATAGGAAAAGACAAAATACATTCATAAATTATATACTCAAATAGACAGTGTCATGGCTTAAGGTAATCCTTACCTCACAATAGAATGTTTGACTCTAAAAAAACTACTTTCAATGTTAAGAATCCTGACTGATACAATGTTTAAAAACAAACACACACACATAAACACAAGCTGTAAATTTTAGTTGATTGCCTCTCAGTCACCTATTTATTCCAGAGAAGAACAAAACTAAATAAATAAAATCATTTTTCATTTGTTTTTATTCCTGATTTGCTTAGAAAGACTAAGATAATTTGCCAATCTTGTTGATTATGGTAAAGGCTGTTATCTAATATATTGATGGTAGAATGTATTCATGTTTACATTTTTATTTGATCTAATATAAGCCAAATGAATTTTAAATAATTCCATTTTAAAAGGAAAGTTAACAGAGAGGGTTTTCTTAAATTTAGTTTTACTCTTTTTCAACCCAATACACTTTGTTGAGAGAATATGAACAGATCGAAGAAATCAAAACTTTCCTTAAAACTTTAGTTTTTCTTCTGCTGTTTATAGACCCTTGGATAAACAATGATAACAAACTAAAAGGATCTCTGAACATAACTTGTCAAAAAATTAAATGAAAGAGCCTAAAAGGCCACCGGTCCAACAATGTCAACTTTCTCTTGTGATGGCAGACTACTTAAATCACCAAAAGATGCTTAACAGTAAAAGAAGAATCCCTGGTGTTCAGGTTCCTTTTTGAAAAGAAAAATATGGTCTGCTCAATTCTAACAGCTGTCATTTTATCACCAGTCTTTGCAGTATTCTATGGGGATGGCTTTCCTGTATAGTTAAAAAGCACTGCCTAACCCACTAATAGGTTAGGAAAATTTATAAACTGAACAATCTAGGTTAACATCCCTCATGCATGTTTTTGAATGTGTAGCCAACAACAACAACAAAATTAGATAAATGTGTGTGCCAACATTCAAATCAGACTTTGATGAATATAGGAATATGCATTCTGTTAATATATAAAAGACCAACATTAAATATCTAGGGAGATAGAGAGACAGACTGAAGATGAATAATGGGATGTTATACCTAAGTCTATAAAATTATTACAAATAATAATGTGGGGCTAAGGTATGTTCCTAAATAAATATACCACATATCAAATGTATACTACTCATTCACCGTCAAAGAATGGATCACAAGGTTATCTTTACAAGATCAAATTCATGCACTCTGAAAACATAGTTAAAAATTCAGATGATATTTGTATTTTTGTGAAGAATAGTGTGCTATGGCTAGTGGCAACACAAATATGTACTATTGGTTTATTAATAATCAAATTATTTTGAAAAATCTATTAGTATAAAGTACAAAGCCAAAGATACTTTTCCAAATGACAAGCTTTAACATTAATTTGAAGGTTTCTTCCTAATCTAAATGTAACTGAAGCAATGATCATTCATTCCAGTGAGGTGAGTAGCTCTTGCTTTTAAAGTTAATGTCATTAGTATCATGTGTCAAGACTTTCTGGGCACATGTGAAGATCTTTTTCTTTTTTCTTAAGTGTGCAAAAGCTACTCATGATCGAAACTTCAGGCACCTGGTTAAATAAACCAGCAAAGATCCAGGGCAGAACCATGCATAAATATATCCTCAAAGTTATAATATAATACTTTGTGACTATTCTGCAGCCAGTCACAGAGAGAAGCTAGCAGTGATGACCAATAAAAAGGAGTCTTAATAATGTGATTATCTCTTGTCACTTATTTACCTATCTATATTGTAATGTTTAGCATTTTCCCAGCCACTAAAGATTGTCATCTCATTTTTTTCCCTTGTGATTTTCTAATATATTCTTCATGTATCTTTATTATGTCACAGTTTCACCTACACCATAATTTAATGAGATACAAGCAAAAAGAAATGCAAAGGAAAACATTCAGCATTTGAGCATTATGTACATCCCTGAATTGGCAGGTATAAGGCAATTAACAACAAAACATTTAAAAATACAAATTTTCAAAGATTTAGCCATTGAGTCAAATGACATTGTTTGAATTATTTCTAGTATAGGAACAATAATGTGTTTAGAGTGCACACAAAGTTGAAGGAGCAGTGCTTTGGAAATTATATGGTAGGAGTCATCATGAAAATGGCTAAGCACCAGTAAGCTCTGTACCTGTTTGTTCTGCTATTTTAGAAGATGATTTAGACTCTGCTTTAACCCAAGCTGCTCTGTTGTAGTTGTTCATGATTTTAAAAGACACTTGTGTTTACTTTCTTAGTGTGTGCCCAGAACAAACAAACATTTAGGTATTTACTCTGCACAGCTCAAATCCATGGCTCTACAACTGTCAACATCCCAAATCCATTAGGCAAATGCCTAGAAAAGTATAGAAAGTAAGCAACTAGAAGCATGAACAAACAAGAGCAGAACTCCATAAAAAGATGCTCATTTTGACCTTCCCATTTACCACATGTGGTCAGTCTTCCAAATCTGTGGGTTGGATTCAATCAACTACAGTTCAAGACCAAATGAAATAAAATTGAATCTGTACTAAAATTGTACAGACATTTTTCCTTGTCAATATTCCCTAAATAATGAAGTACAACTCCTATTTACATAGCATTTACATTATATTAGGTATTGTGAGTAATCTAAAGATGATTTAAAGTATACAGTAGGATGTGCACAGGTTATATGTAAATTTGCTACTCTATGTAAGGGACTTGAGTGTCTGTGGATTTTGGTATCATGGGGAGTCCTGGAACCCAACCCTTGTGAATACCTAGGTGACTACAATATCAGGGTGGCATGCAGAGCAATGAACAAATACAGTGCTCTTTGAAGATAAATAAGAATTCCTTTGATAAATCTTTTAAAGCCTAATTAGTTGCTATTACTGAACTCTGCAAACACCATTTTTGCCAATAACTTTCAGATACCAAACAGGTTCATCAAAAATAGGATAAAAATAAATAAGAGCAAATTATATTGCTTGCTTGTATAATTAAGTCAAAATTAAACCTATTAATATGTATAACTACAATGAACCAATAAAAAATAGGATTAAAAAACCAGAATTTCTATTCAACTTCTGCCTTTGGTTTCTGATTACATTCTGTTGCCAAGCTCCTAACTATTTTCATGTCATGACCACCCAAGCTTTCCATTGTTTCAAGCTTCTTCACCATTTTAAAACTTTTATGGCTCTGAGGTATGTTTTAAGATAATATCAACATTACTGGGCCTGGTGGCACATGCTTGTATGCTAGTGACTAGAAAGGCTGAGTCAGGCTGAACTTATAATATCTGTTTGAGAAAAGCCTCAACAACTTAGGGAAAACCTAAATGACTTAACAAGACCCTCTCTCAAAATAAAAAATAATAAAAGGAGTTGAAATGTGGCTCAGTGGTTAAGCACCTCTGGGTTCAATCCGTGATATCAAAATAATAATAATAATAATAAGAAGAAGAAGAAGAAGAAGAAGAAGAAAAAGAAGAAGCAGCAGAAGAAGGAGAAGAAGAAGAAGAAAAACAACATAAAGTTGATTGAGCAAATACTAACTTCTGCTTTGTTCTTGGCAATTTATATACATCACATGACTCCTATAAGAGCAATGCTGTCTTCAGTTCATGGATAAAGAATGTTAGAAGTAGTTGGTGAGCCATATGGAATCCAAATCAAAGGAGAATGGACCCCTAAAGACTGCAATGCCATTCCTAAAACCTAATGTGTAATTTTGAAATGTGGAGGACAATGTTCTTTTTTGGGTACATTAGCCCACTTTATGGCAATTCAGAACAAGCCAGCATAGTGGCATATAAATCTGGAAAAGTCATGCTCCTCATTGTTGATGAGGGTTTCTGCTGTGCATCTCTGGTCTCATTTCTACATAGATCTAGTCTGAATAGAACCTTCTATTACATTTCTATCTCCTTAGCCACAGCAGTGGCTGGTTTCTTCCTTTGATTCTTTCAGTAGATGCTACCATTATATTTTCTAAAGTCAAAGTGGCTGTTGTAGGATGAATTTCGTCTGTTCAATACTCTGAAGACAAAGTTCTAACTCCCAGTACCTCAGGATTATACTCTATTCAGAGAAAATGCATTTAAAGATTAAGTTCAAATGAAGACATCATGACATGCCCTAATCCAACCTGACTGATGTCATTGTAAGTGGGTATAAGGATGCACAGAGAGAACTGGTTTGTGTCTACATAGAGAAAAGGTCATTTGAGGACACAACAGAAGCCAAGGAGGGATGGCTCAGCAAAATGCAAACCTGCTTCTCTCTGGATCTGGGAATTCTAGCCTCCAGAATTGTGAGAAAATAAATGTCTCTTGTAAGCCACACAGTCTGTGATATTTTGCATTGGCAGCTCTACAAAAATAATACAGAGGCTTTCAAACATAATGCTAACATGGGTTGTGAAGCATAAAGGAGAAAAAGTGGGAACTAGACTGTGCCCTACTTGTTAGACAAGTCCTTCTCACAAAAGTTCTAAATGAGATTAAAAATATATTTTTGTGTAGATATGATTTAATGGAAATGATACATTAATGCATCAGCCTGGTATTTTAAACACAAGTTCCTAAAAATGCACATTGACATTAAGAAAAGTCACTAACCATTTTTTCAGGCACTTACCCTTGATGAAGGAAAAGAAGAAATGGAGATGAGGAGTTCTCTTCATTTACCTATTTTCTTCACAGTATCTAATTGTTCCTTCAAAAAAATGCTTAAGGAGATGGGATGCAGCCATCTTTCATGATATCCACATCTGGGGAAGTTCCATATCCATGAAATTCAGATGATAATTAGACAGCAAAGATAAGTTCATAATTCAAAAATTTTCCAAAAAATAAAATACATGTCAGAAGAAGGTAACAATGATTCCCCCAAAGCAGGTGTAAAGGCAAGAGCAATAGGTAGTCTATTTAGAAACAACTCAGGAAAACACATAGAAGGAAGTAAAGAAAAATCAGGGTGTTATAGGTAGACAAGCTAATAAAGCATGCATCAAGTACAACTCCAATTCAGAGTGCAACAGTCTCACAGGTTGCTGAGAAGACTGGGACATTTATTTCCAGACCCCTGGAAGTGATCAGATGCTAGTGTACAGGTGTGTCTGTGTGTGAATTATAACACATTATTTCACTGATTGCATCTACTGCTTGCATCCTTACATTTCAGTGGTTTAGGGTAGGTGGAAGGTGGAAGTATATGTATATTTTTTTATTAAAATAAATTATGCACACACAAAAAACAAAATTTAGTGATATATAATTTGCATAATATGACTGCCTATGCAACCAGGACCTATAAGATGAAGCTAAACAAGGTCAGAACCACAGAAATATACTTACCTCCTTCCACTCACTCCCATAAAATGTAATAATTTTTCTGACTTCCAATATCACAGACTAGTTTTGCCTACTCCAAAATGGTATGTAAGTGGAAACACAATTTTCGTTTTTGGTTTCTTGCTTCCTTCAATAAATACTAGTTTGTGAGATTCATCTATATGGTTGCATGCAATATTATTTCATTTATCTTCATTTCAGCTCTGAATTCCATTATTTACATGCAATGATTTGCTCATTATTTCTGGGCAAATAGTTGTCACACAGAACTTTGATGTTTTTTGGGAAACTTAAATTTTACTTTATAATACAACTAATATTTTATTGTTTTCTAACTCTTTGTAATAAAAAGAAGCAGCCAAAATTTCTTGCTAAATTGAAATCATTCTAGATTTTTCATATATAGTTTATTAATTCCAAAACATCATTATGTGTTTTACTTGTGTATGTAGGTGTTCATGTTTTACAAGTTGAGTTCATAAACTACATATCGGATTTTTAACTTTTAGCAAGCTATTCATTCAATATGTATTTTCGAGCACCCACTCTACACAAGCTATTTTTCTAGGTACTGGGGCCATGATGAACAACCAGGACATGAAATGTAATATTTATGACCCAACAAGGTGTACATGCTTTTTTTTCTTTCTTTCTTTTTTTTTTCTGTTACCAGGTATTGAACCCAGGAGTATTCAACCACATCCCCAATCCATTTTTTATTTTTTATTTTGAAACAGGTTATTGCTAAATTGCTTAGGGCCTCACTAAATTGCTGAGGCTGGCTTTGAACTTGCAATCCTCCTACCTCAGCTTCCCAAGCCACTGGGATTTCAGATGTGTGTCACCATGCTCAGTTCTGTATAGGCTTCTGAGGAAACAACAACAACAACAAAAAATGGTATGATCCAGATTTCCAAAAGTTTTCTCTAAGAAATGATACATCTTGTGTTACTTCAACAAATAGAGATGTGTTCTAGCAAAGAAAACAAAATGTGCTCATGTCTGGAGATGGGAAACTGATAGAAATTGGAGTGGTAGGAGGTGGAAGTCGGAGTTGTTCAGTTTCTGTAGAGCTTAGCATTGTTTCCTTAAATGCAAAAGAAAGGAAATAGGATAAATGAGCGCAGAATACTCTTCTAGTTCCCATATTTGTATAAAATATCAGTGCTCTATTGCTGTGGCCTGTACAACTAAAAAGCACAAACAGACAAAAATCTTGTATTTGATTATTTAAACTTTCAATGTGATAATGAAATGATATTCTATCCACAGAGATCCAGCCAGTGTTGTTGAATGATTTATGATCAAAAGAAAATAAATCTCCATAAGCAAAGTTTATTGTATGACCTTCACATACTTCAATTTTGAATATCTTACACTTTTAAAACTTTGTATGTTTCTCAAACATTTTTGACATTAAAAAACATTTCCATGTATTTGTCTTGCTGCCAAATTATCACTGAGGGGTGAATATAAGTAAAAATAAAGAAATCCTTTCCAGAATGGTTGAAATAACTAGCAAAGCTTCCCATTGAAATTGTCACCTTTTACCAGAAAGCGTGTTTCATTTCATGAATGTTATTACAAGAGAGAGATTCATGAACCAATAAAGAACCCTAAAAAAATACTACAAATCACCATTAATAAGGCTTTGTATTATTTTTTGAATAACTTCTGATCACATAAGATTTATCAACCTAACATTTTTTAAATACCTTGCCAATACACCCATTACACTTAAGTGCATTTATTAATTACCTGTGAATGCTGCTAAACAAACAGTGCCACAAGCCTGTCAATTGAATTAAAGTTTCTAAAAAAACCTATGAAAGACACATAGAAACTTTATAGCTTCTCTAGTTAAATTAGTTGAATTTTAACACACACACATTAGACTTGTTTGAACAAACTTTCAGTATGTCCAAAACACACATTAGTTTCCTAAAACTTTTCTTTGGCATATTAGAAATCTTTATTCTTTGTATATCATGTCTGGTCGTGGTGCCACAAAATTATGTAGTCATATTAACCTTTCCACTCTTCATCTACTCCTTAAATAAAAGAACATTGACTTTTAATATAAACAAATGCCATTGTTAATGATAAAAATAAACCATTGACTGTTGTACAAGCTTGAAATGTGTAATATTGAATAACAATGTTTAAATTGTCAATAAGGGCCAGGCATGGTGGCACACAACTGTAATCCCAGCAGCTTGGGAGGCTGAAGCAGGAGGATTGTGAGTTCAAAGCCAGCCTCAGCAACTTAGAGAAGCCTCTGGCAACTCAGCAAGACCCTGTCTCCAAATAAAATACAAAAAAGGGCTGGGAATGTGACTCAGTGGTTAAGTGCCCCTGGGTTGAATCCTTGGTGTGTATGTATGTGTGTGTGTATATGTGTGTGTGTAATCAATAACATGTAAAAATTACTACAATTCACATTTAACATCTTTTCTTCCATTTCTATATTTATGGATTTGTTTATTTGTAGCAGAATTGATGTCTGAGTCAGCTGAGGATTGTGTTCAGTGGCAGTGAAATGAATTATAGTAGCTTAATGAAAAACAAGGTGCTTTTCTACATTTTCCCCAAATTTGATCATTATTTGGTTTGGTTTTGACAAAACAAGCTATACAGAGATAGTCCTGGACGGCTGTGGTGCTCCCATGCCCATGCCCATGCCCTCTTTCTACTTCATCCTTACCTTGCAGCTTTATCTTAATGGCACCTCTTGCTGGCCAGCTGACTGCTGCCAACATTTCATGGAGACAAGAGAAATATCAAAGATGACCCTACGGTGTTTATTCAGCAAAACAGTTCCCAAGAAATTCTTAGCAGAGCATCATATGGTCACCACTATCTTAAGCTTGGAGGTAGGATAGTGCTTAGGTAAGCATTTCCCTCTTCAAACATTAGTTTAAATAAAAGGGAATAAACTAGATATTTGGTAGGCAACTCGTGATGTTGGTCACAAGATTATACATACTGAAAATGCGAATATTTATTCATTTTATTACACTTGAATTATCTCATGGGCAATTTTCCATAATTTGAAGTGTTCATGAATATGATTATAATGGCTTCATGTCTGCTTTACTATTCATTTACTCATTTCATTGTTGAACACTTAGCTATTTTTTCTTTTTATTAATATTAACATAGTTTAATATTAATACTAATATTAATATTAACATAGTTTAATATTAATTCAAGGTATTTATGGTCAATGATGTTTTACACAAGTATAATTTCAATTAACAGGTCAGCACTTTAGACATAGGTTTTATTTTACATTCTGTTCTCTTTCCAGCAACATGTAAAATGCATTATTTCAATAAGAAATCATTTTTCCAGTAAATTATCTAACAGTACATTTTCTTACCTAGTTTTAGTCTTGCCATGTACATTAGTTTAAATCATGGTCTTAATGGATATGCTTCAAAATCAACTCAGGATATGAAAACTTAGAAAAAGTTTGGAATTTGGTTTCAAGACAATTACATATGCAATTCATGTATTAAATATTTACACCCTGATTTAAAATATGGTATTAGTTGGAAACCTCCACAGAATCACCATAATTTCATAAAAGAAAGAAGAAAATAAGAGCTAATCTATTTTTATTATGAATGAAAATTGAGGCATCTTAAAATTAAGCTTACATCTATTTTTAATAAATAATAATTAAGAAATTTATTCCTGTACTTTATCGCTACTGATGTAAGAGCTCAAATATAAAATCAAGAAATTAAAACTAACTTGTCCTGTGCTAATCATACAACCAGGTGTATTTTCCTGTTCCTATGTTGAAAAATGCTGGACCAAGCAAAACAACTGACCTTCCTATTCTATAAAATATCTGCTACTACAAGATATGACTGTGTTAACTACAGTTAACAAATCCACATGCTCTCAAAGACCTTCACCCTGCTGTATCCACCAATTAAAGTTAATATGCCCTAAATTTTGACAACTCCTAAACCTTAAAAGTTCTGCCTTAAAATCACCCAACTCTGAACTTCAAATTCTATAAATATCTTTCCCTTGCTTCTCATGCTACACTGCTAAAACTATCAAGATGTTATTCTCACCAGGCATGGGGGCACACGCCTGTAATTCCAGTGGCTCAGGAGGCTGAGGCAGGAGGGTGGCCAGTTCAAAGCAGGCCTCAGTAATTTATTGAGGCCCTAAAAAACTTCGCAAGACCCTGTCTCAAACTAAAAAATAAAAAGGTCTGGGGTTGTGGCTCACTGGTTAAGTGCCCTTGAGTTTAATCCCTGGTACGAAAAAACAGGAAAAGAAATGCTATGCTGCTATTCTTATTCAATGCCTATCCACTAAACCTACATTTGCTTACCAAGAAATTTTGATGATGGTTGTGTCAGTCAAGGTTCTTTACAAGCCAATACAGTGTGTATGAGTGTGTGTGATGTATATAAAGATTATTATAAGGAATTGGTCATATTAATATTGTGTTAAGAAATTCCATAATCTGTAATCTAGACTTAAATAGCAAAAAAGCTGGTGGTGTAAGTTTCTGTCCAAATTCGAAAACTGAGAGACAGAAGAACCAATCAAACATGTCCCAATTCAAAGAGAAGAGAAAGCCAATGTCTCAACTCAAGCACGCAGGCAGAGAGGGAATTCAACCTTCCTCCACTTACTTTTTTCTATTCTAGCTCTTAACAAGTTGGAGGATGCTCACCCACACTGGAGAGGAATATCTGCTTTACCAGGACACCAATTCAAATTCTACTTTTTTCCATAGGGATCCAGAAATAATGTTTAAACAGATGTAGAGTCATCATATGATTCAGTCTCGATGACACATAAAATAGCCAAAACTGTGGTCTTTGAGAAGCCAACAGTTAATATAGGATAGTTTTATGAGTAGACATAAAAGCCATTAAAAATTTAAATACTATATTATTTGATATAATATATATTAGATACAAACATTTCCTTCTTTAAGTCCAGATTACTTAAGAATCATCTCATACTGACTACCAACAAAAATCTTAAGATGAAAGTACTTTTCATGTCTGTTCACTACCAAAAAAATTTCAAGCACAAATTTTAAAAATTTCACTATTTTAAGCATATTTTGATCATTTGGAAAATAGTTTTGATCAATAAATATTCCCCTCTTCAAGTTAAATTTTGAACTAAAAACTCTTAAGCAAAAATCCAAAATTGGTTAAAAAATATTGCTTTCCAGAATGAATGGAAGGCTATAATCATAGAAATTAGAGACATAATGTTTATATTGTTTAGTTATGATACAGTGAAATGAAAAGTTTAGCAAGCCTTCTGGGGCATTTCTAGCTGTCTGAACTAGCACAGCTAGATACTGCGATTCAGGTGAGCAATATGTAGCTCCCTTCCCAACAATTCTTTTGTGTTTAACAGCCGTCATTATCAGAAACATCTGCTTTATACCTAATTAAGACTATGATCCATACTTTCTGATAAGCTGACTTTTCTCTCACTCTAACATCAGAAGGTAGGTGTAACAATCTGTGGATATCTCTTTATAGTAGTGTACAAGGGACAGTTTGTCAGGAGAATTCTTCAGTCTGGAGAGAAATGGTAAGAGGACAGATAGAAAGGAGAAAACAGAAAGAAAAAATTGAGATTGAGAAGCTTGAGTGCAGGATCGTGAGGTAAGATAAAGGAAATCCCAGAGACCATTGCCCACACTCACGGGTCTTCTATCATCCCCTCTTCCTGCATCACTTCCCCATTCACTCTCTTTAAAGACACTGGAACAGAAATCAAAATTGCCTTTGAAAAAGGTTAATTTATTTTGACACTATTATAAAACATCTATATAACTTGAATTTCTTTAATAAGACAGTCTTTAAACTTCCAACCTTCTCTTCAGACTAAAGAATTCAAATTCTTTTCTTTGTTGTTTTGCTTTATCCCTCAGGCTTTTTGATATTCTCCAAAATCATCAAACTCTGTAGGAAAAAGGAAATCAGTTACTGGTCTTCCAAAGAACTAGACTGGGTTTAGTCATGTGCTTTTTTCTCTACACCTCCAGCTTCTTGTGTTTGGCTTTTGCAGAATTTTTAAAACGTGAGTTTCTGGGGAAAACATCATTGACCGTGGCATCCTGACTCCAGCAGTCCAGGTTCACACAGCATGTGGACAGAGCAGGTGCAGTTGACATGATGGAACAGGAGCAGGTTGCCTTTCTAAGAGAAGTGTATCCAGCATTTCTTCAAAGCATTCAAAAATGCATCCTAAGAGAAGGCAGTAGATTAGATAGGCCACATGCTAAGAGGACTATCTGATTAAATGCAGTACTTGGAAACATGCTGTATGTTTTTGAAATAAATGTTAGCATAATTCATACAACATGAAAACTTACTTTTTAAAAATTGTCTTTATTTAAAAATTAAATACATTGGGAATCAATACAAAACAGAAAATCAGATTATAAGAATACTGTGTTAACTTAATGAGTTTGTAAATCACAGATCTGACATTGTTCGTGAAAGTTTTAGCAAAAGGAAAAAGTATCAAGAAAATTAACCAATAGCTTTTTTACTAATGGGTTAGAGAAAAGATTGATTGTCATAGGATGGGTGAAAACTTACTTCTATCTCTTTGCTTGAAAATATAATTAATAAAATGTTGAATCTAGTCTGAATTTTAAGGTACTTTTAGACTCTAAATTTATACTAGGACTGTCTGGCCTTTAAAAACAAAATTACTAAATGCATTATCACCTGTTATCTGCTTTTTATTTTCAACTTTAAATGATACGTTAAAACCCAGATCACAAGAGAATTCAGGGTGATATACCTTTTAAAAAGAAAAATGCTCAAAGATTCTTGATTTTATTTCTTGTGTTTTAGGAGCCTTGTTTAGGAAGACAGGCCCTAATCTGACATGATGAAGGTTTGGCCCTACGTTTTCCCTCTATTAGACTCAGGGTCTCTGGTCTAATTCCTAGGTCCCTGATCCACTTTAAATTGAGTGTTGTGCATGGTGGGAGACAGGGATTTGCCTTCATTTTGTTGCATTTGGATTTCTAAGTTTACCAGCACCATTTGTTGAAGAGGCTATCTTTTCTCCAATGTATGCTTTGGGCGCCTTTGTCTAGTAGGAGATAAGTGTATTTATGTGGACTTGTCTCTGTGTCCTATATTCTGTACCATTGGTCCACATGCCTATTTTGGTTCCTATACCATGCCATTTTTGTTACTATAGCTTTGTAATATAGTTTAAGGTCTGGTAAGGTCTAGTATTGTGATGCCTCCTGCTTCACTCTTCTTGCTAAGGATTTTTTTGGCTATTCTAAGTCTCTTACTTTTCCAAATGAATTTCATGATTGCCTTTACTATTTCTATAAGGAATGATGTTGGTATTTTAAGTGGAATTGCATTGATTATGTGTAGCGCTTTGTGTAGTATGACCATTTTGACAATATTGATTCTGCCTATCCAAGAGCATAGGAGATCTTTCCATCTTCTAAGACCTTCTTCAATTTCTTTCTTTAGTGTCTTATAGTTTTCATTATAGAGGTCTTTCACCTCTTTTGTTAAATTGATTTCCAATTTTTTTTGAGGTTATGGTGAATGGAGTAGTTTTCTTAATTTCTCTTTCAGAGGATTCATCACTGATATACAGAAATGCATTTGATTTATTGGTATTGATTTTATATCCTGTTACTTTGCTGAATTCATTTATTAATTCTAGAAGTTTTCTGGTGGAATTCTTTGGATCCTCTAAGAATAAAATCATGTCATCAGCAAATAATGATAGTTTGAGTTCTTCTTTTCCTAGCTTCCTCTCAACGAGGTGAAGAGAGAGCCTACATTTTGGGAGCAAATTTTGCAACACACACATCAGATAAAGCACTAATCTTCAGGATATATAAATAACTAAAAAACTTAACACCAGCAAAACAAACAACTCTATCAATAAATGGGCTAATGAGCTGAACAGACACTTTGCAAAAGAAGATATATAATTGATTAACAAATATATGAAAATCTGTTCAACATCTCTAGCAATTAGAGAAATGAAAATCAAAACTACTCTAAGATTTTATCTCATATATCAAGAATACAAAAAACAATAAGTGTTGATGAGGATGTGGAGAAAAAGGCACACTCATACATTGCTGGTGGGACTGCAAATTGGGGCGACCAATCTGGAAAGCAGTATGGAAATTCCTTAGAAAACTTGGAATGGAACCACCATTTGACCCAGCTATCTCACTCCTCGGTGTATACCCAAAGGACTTAAAAACAGCATACTACAGTGACACAGCAAATTCAATGTTTATAGCAGCTCAATTCACAATAGCTAAACTGTGGAACCAATCTAGATAGATAGATAAATGAATAAAAAAAACTATAGTATATATACACAATGGAATATTACTCAGTAATAAAAGAGAATAAAATTATGGCATTTGCAAGTAAATGGATGGAGTTGGAGAACATCAAGTTAAGCACAATAAGCCAATCATAAAAAAACAAAAGCTGAATGTTCTCTCTGATAAGTAGATGTTGATCCATAATGGGAGAGGGTTCATGAGAAGAATGGAAGAACTAGGGTAAAAGGGGAAAGAGGGGAAGAGAAGGGACATGGGGACACAAGAGATGGTGGAATGAGATGGACATCATTGCCCTAGGTATATGTATGACTGCACATATGGTGTGACTTCATATCATGTACAACCTGAGAAATGAAAAGTTGTGCTCCATTTGTGTACAATGAACCAAAATGCATTTTGCTCTCATGTATACCTAATTAGAATAAATAAATTAAGAAACAGTAAAATGCACAAAGAAAGGAGGACTAACTTCTACTATAATCAAGAATATTACAATTAGATATAAAATCTTCAGTTGTGGAAAACCTATGCCAGTATCCTTGTAGAATTTTAACAAGCTATAAAATATGCATATTAACTATGCCACAGCTCCATGGATTGAACTTCCCCATGTGAGATCCTTTATGGAAAATCTTATAGATAGAAGGGACTGGGCAATTTACAAACTAGCAAATGCAACTAGAGAGCAGTACAATGATAAAATATTCAATTTTGCTACAAAAATAGAAGAATTAATGAAGTAAAGAGGAGCTGTTTCTGTCTATTGTTTGAAGTAAACATGTGCCAAGGCCAGTGCTATATTTGGGAAAATAACTTTGGTACTACCAAGAGTGGTACATATGTTTATATTTACACTTTAAAATTATAGCAAAAACATGTGGCCAAAGTTCTTGTTGCATGAGATCTGCATACCAAGAAAGGCTGCAGCTTTCCAGAAAATTGTCTTGACTAGATTTCATAACTGGTACACCTCCACCACGTTAAGCAACACTTCCTCTCTTCAGTTTGGCTTCTAAAGTCCAAAATCTAATTTAATGTACATGTCTAATGAATGTATAAAAGCTTACAGCAGCCGGGCGCAGTGGCGCAAGCCTGTAATCTCAGCATTTAGGGAGGCTGAGACAGGAGAATTGCAAGCTCAAAGCCAGCCTCAGCAAAGGCGAGGCACTAGGCAACTCAGTGAGACCCTGTCTCTACATAGAACACAAAATAGAGCTGGGGATTTGGCTCAGTGGTTGAGTACCCCTGAGTTCAATCTCCAGTACCAAAAAAAAAAAAAAAAAAAAGCTTACAGCAATCATTCATACTTCCTGTTCAGTTTATTTTTCTATATTCTGATCTTCGTAAGTGCCATGTACATTTTTCATTTTATGTTTTTTGAAAGCTATTTTATTTTAAGGCTTTCAGGAGAAAAAAATCAAGACATAAATAAATCATATGATCACTAAATGAGATATTATATGTAAAATAATCTTGACAATATGTTGAAAAATGTCTATGACTTTATAAATTTTATAAAAACATAAAATATGAAACAAAAGATACAAAACTGTCAATAGAATATAACCACTTAAGACTAAGAAAAAGATTAAAATAAAACTATATTTAAAAGAAAGTTTAATTTATATTATGGTATAAATTATAGTGCAAGTTATGATGTAATTTAGGTGGAAAAGTAGGAAGAAATTTAAAATACACAATTTTGTGTATAGGAGAGAAGGGAAAGCCCAGTAAAGAAATAATATATGTGTATGGGTACCCACAAAAAGATATCCTAAAAAATTCCAGTAATATTATTATAAGAGATTTGCTTCTTATTTTATATCTTTTAAAAATATTATTTTTCTCATATCACTTCCAAACACCAAATGTTACCTTTTTAACAGAATTAAATGTTGTCAAAATTTGTTAAAGTTTAAAATTTTTATCTCATTTTTATAATGACATGAATTTAATTTAAACTTTTACTGAGCCAAGTCCATAGGCAGACAAAATTTTACAAGTTACATTTTATTAATATGGCATTTAAAACTTGGATCAGCAATGAGACTTCCTGAAGCCAAAATGTTGAGAAAGTTAAAAAAAAAAAATTAGAAATCCAGTACCTCACATATTCTGCTTCTTATTGTAGTGATTTTTCTACTGTAATTTTGCTACCTATCTCTTATTAGGCTTGTCTTCTAGGACTACTGAGAGATAACTTTGCATCTGAATTAAGTATGATGTAGGCATATTTTTACTGCTTATTTTCACAAAATTCAAAGTAATTTGAAGCTTAGTTGAACAACATTGTCAACTGCATATTGGAGAAGCACTCTCTACTGCATTTTCTCTGCTGGGGAGGAGAATTGTGTTTCTCCTTGGAGAGGAGCATGGGCAGAATCCAAGGAGGTAGGCAGCTCACCTCCTCACACAGTTCAACTGTGAGGCATCAGAGGGCTGACAGGAGCATGTGAAGATTCTCCAAAGCTCCTCACAGAGGCAGGAAGAGAGTAAGTGGATGAAAAAGGAGTGAAGGCTGGCATCAGACTGACAATAGTCATGTGAGAGAAATCTGTTAAAGTCAGTGCTCAGGCTGAAGGCAGCTGGACGATGACAGAGAAGTCACAAGGGTCACTGCTCACACAGCACTTGTGCCATGACTGAGGGAGCCATGGGGCCTGGAACAGAGGAAGCAGCTGGACTGTGCGGTGGATCCAAGTGCTGAGGCAGAAAGCAGGTGGTCACAGGAGGAGGAAGAGATGAGGCTAGTGCTAAGGAGCATCTGCCCTTCACATTGGCCTCCGTGGAAAAGCCCCATGAAGATTAAAATGTAGAGGAAAAAGCATTTATTTTGACTAATCATCCTCAGAAGCAATTTTGACATATACCATGCTGACAGGAAAGAGCTATTGTGGAGCACAAAGCAAAAAATGTGAATTTCTCTGGGGCTAAGTTGTCTCAGAAAGAGCAATGGCAGCAAACAGGTTTCTATGAGAGCCTGGGCGGTCAGTGAGGAATACTTCACCTACTTCTGCCTTTCCATTGACTGATGTGTGCTTCCAAGCCAAATCTCACTGCACCTACCTTCCTACTGAAAAAAAGAAAAAAAATGTATATCTATCTGTGAAACATATTTCTCCTACCAGGAAGTAAAAGTTCTCAGACAGGCTACATATGCAAATGTCTAATTTCAAAGGAAAATGTGTTGGTATAAATTGTTATATATCTAATCAAATTGAAATCCTTTCTGTAAAGTTTTATCTGTAAGAACACATCCTGAAATTATTGAATGGAACTTGCTGGGTTGTTTAATGCTATGGCTTAAATAATTGTATATTATACTTACTAACAGAAAATCAGACATGTAGAATTCTATTCATATTGGCTATTTTAAAGGAGATAAGTAAAAGTTGTATTATAAATTAGCAATTTCTACTTGTAGGAAAATAAACTTTAGAGCTTGCTTGGTGTAAAGAGACTCTAATATACTCTGTATAGTTCTTGAAAAAGCCCTGGTTTCTTTCCAATAAGGTTGTTCTCTCAAACTAAAATAAATAAACAAAATAAAAACTAAAAGTCAGGATCCCAATTACATGTATTAAGAAGATAACTGAAATCTAATGATTAATAACCATATCATTCTATCCAGCCATATGCACTTTTAGGCAGATATGCTCTTAAAAATTTACTTTTTGAAAAGTAGTATTATGCACACACAGACACACACACACACACAAATACACACACACACACTTTCGTGAATAGTATTATCCTGGTTCCTGTATTACCTCCCTCTAAAGCAGTGTTTTTCTAAAGTTAACAGATAATAAAAAATGATTCTCAAATTTCTAAATGGTAAAGTCTTAGTCAGTAGATCTCACGTAGAAAAAGTAATCTTTATTTTTAACAAGTACCCTAGGGAATAAGGAAGTTTAAGAAACACAGCTCTAAGAGATTGCTTGGTTCTGGTGTAGGTAAATAGCTCATTTCACCTAGATTCTGTCATAGGACAGGCCATTGGTGACGGCACTAATAAATTGTGCATGAAATTGATTTCATCTATACTGGAGACATAATTTGTCCTGCAGTTTGTCCTGTTTGCTGTTGACTTACTTTCATTTCAATTGTTTGTGGTCTGATGTTGTGTAAAACCTCATTTACAGGGTAGATTTTAATTTTCACAATTATGGAAATTTGTTATTCTCCTTTCCTGTAGTTTACTCATTTCTCCATGAGGAAATCTCAAGTCCTAGAATTTAGTTTCTTCTGAATTCAGTCCAAGGTAAATGCTTAAAACTAAGCAATGCTCACCCAAGTAAAAAGTATGTTAAAAAAAAGAAGAAGAAAAATTGTGTTTTTTAATTCCATTTTTTGTTTTGTGCTTTGTAAATATTTTGTTTTACTTAATATAAATTAGAACAGAACTGATGTCTTAGTAAATTTTGGACACAAATGGGATGGTTCATGCTTTTATTATCTTAGCCAAAATGCTTATAGATGCTGTATTGTAATAGGATTAAACCAAAACAGGAAATAACCATTTGGGTTTATTTTCTTGTTTTATAACCTTTTTACATTCCAGCTTCTCAGAATAAAAAGGATTAGTAGACACAGTGTACTGTAGCAGAATAGTAAATGTCCATACTTTCTGTGTCCTTGAACAAATTTGAACCAGAAAAAAAAAAAAAAAACAAAAAACCTTTCTACATACCTAAGACAAAGTCAATGGATATACCCACTAAGCTAAATTTTACCACTAAGCTATGTATCATGAATAAATTGCATACTTTAGGAAACTCTACAAACTATTTTTGATCACTAGATTTCTATTGTATAAATGAATTGCTGCTACATATTTACATGCTACCTAATGGACAACCAGTGAATATGTGAGGTAATGTGAGAATGAAGTCATCTTCATATAGCCACATTTTTGGTCTCACCCAAGTTAAAAGTTATGTTTTCTATTATTCCCTTACATAAACCAGCTGGTGTGAAGAGTTCCATTCTGTTGCTTTTAAAGAATTGTAAATCAATTTGAATTTGTCCAAATAACAACAGTTTAAAATTTGTGAAAGAAGAGTTCATTTATTTTCAATTAACAATAAATAAACCAAAACTTTCATAACAGAATAGTTTTTTCTCCTTGAATATCTATAAAATAAAAAGCCATGAATGAACTTTCAACAAAAGGAAGCATTATAGCTGAAAAGTAAAGCTGAAATAATGTCACCCTAAATCCTTACAATATGCAAACCGAGATGATAGTGAGGAACTCCAAATTTCATGTTATAATCCATCCCTTTAATGCCCTAAGCAAGCATAAATTTTTAAATCTCAAAGTAAGTACTATTTAAGAATATGTTTTTAAATAAAATATGTACAAATATTAAGTGTATTCAACAGAGTAGTTTAAGAAGCCAAAGAGAGTTTTTTTCTTTTGGCTGTGACTGGTGAGTCAACAAGACGAACAGATTGTTTTTCGAGTTATTTGATAGCAACAAGAACTTCTATGAAATTTAACAGGCTAATTTTAAAATTTGTATGGGCTATTAGAGGATCAATATATACTTGTAAAAATAATGTATATTTGTAAAAAAATAAAATATTGAAAATTTACCTTATCACCTATAAGGACTTCTAATAAAGCTACAACAAATATAATAGAGTTAGTGTTGTATGAAAGTTTTACAAACTAAAAGATTAATATAATAAAGAATTTGGCACATAAATGTATGGAAACTTGATATGTGACAAGGGTGGTATGTAAGCTCAATTCAAAATGAAAAATGAATTCCTATGTTGACATCCTAACACATAGTGTGTGATTATATTTGAAGATAAGATCTTTGAGAAATAATTTAAATTAAATTAAGATCATTACTATGGGTTCTATCCGTTATGACTGGTGACCTTATTAAAAGAGAAAATTATTTCCCAGACACGTACAGAGGGAAGACCTGTGGAGAGAAAGGGAGATGGATGGATCTTCAAACCCACAAAAGAGGCCTCAGAAGAAAGCAACTCTGCTAACACATTGCCCTTGAACTTCCAGTCTCAGAAACTATGAGAAAATGAAGTTCTGTGATGTAAGTCACCCTGTATTATGTCACTTTTCTACTCAGCCCTTCCTGACAAACTAATACACCTGAAAAAATTTGATCTGACACAGAGAACAAGATCTTTCAGGTACAATTGGGGATACCCTAGCATTAGAAAATCATTGCTACTACAACCAGCATTACTTATGGAAGGAAAAAATGAGGAATGAGAAACTAGCTTATCCGCATTTTCCACTATCTAGCTTAGACGTATGTATCAGACTTACCTATTTATATCTAGCTTTCACAGGAGCATACTGATGAGAGGAAGCTGCAGTTTCCATGTGATAGTTCCTTTAACTTCAACATAATGAAGACCCATCATTAGGATTCATAATTCCTAACCATCATAAGAAATGGCCATTCGTTGTTTTGTTATCACTTGGCATTCACCCCACTTCTTAAACTGTGCCTCAATTTCCAATTCTAACAGTCAATCTGATGGAAATGTGACCTAAACTAAGCCATCAGGCTTCTAACCAAAAGTAGGAATCTCCTTCAAAACCCTTGAGCATGAACAGATAATGATTTTCATTGACATGGGGACTTGTACTTTTATAGTTCCTTCTTGAATTGAAAAATATTAATTATATTTTACACTGTGATAATATAAAGATACTCAGCTGGGTTGTCTTCAGTTTTTTCTTCTGATTTTGAAATGAACTAAAATATATTTGTTAGCAATCTAATAGTTCTGTGGGCAGCAGATAGAGCATCATACACATAACTCAGCACTAACAAGAGGTCTAGAGATGGTAGGATTTCACTCTGTTCTGAAGTTCTTTGGTCAGTCCCTTTGCCTTGACCTTTACCATAGTCCTGCTGTTTAGCCTTACAGATGATTTATGTTTTCAGTGATTCTTCAACTTAAAATAATATGTTCTAATTACCCTGCTTTATTTCTTTTAAGGTGAATTAAGTCTTCAGAACATATGCATCCTAAAACAAGTCTGTTGTTAAAAGAATTCTTCCATATGGCACAAATCAGTGATATTGTGCACCAAACATGTTTCAAGTCTTAGGGGAGTTCATATGACTTATACACTCACCAAGTAAATGAATTCTCAGTTTGCTTTTAAAAATAATTTATCATTATCTAGTGTCTGTTTGGATTTTATTTTTTTAAAAATATGAATATCTTCAAATATTCATTTTCTGAAAAATCCACACTGGACAATATGCATCACAAATTCAAGCCAATGTAGCATCCCAAGTATTAATTAATGAGAAACAAATACTAAATGTGAGAGAGGGAACAACACCATAGAAGTTTATTTATATGAGCAAGATGTTTTAAATATTAATGTCATTATCTCATTCTCAAAACAAGTCTGCCCCTATGTTACCTGGTAGTGTTAACAATAATACAAATAATTGGTCAAAGAGCTGAGATTAGCATGAGGGAAATGAGAAGCTGAGGGGCAGAATTTAAGGAAGTACTTACTCTCAGGATCATATAAGAATATGGTCGGTATTTATATGAGCTTCAAAGTAAGGACCCTTCTTAAAATCTATACTTTGAGGACCTCATTCTCTTCATCCTGGCCCCAACCCTCCTGGGCAAAATATGAATAGATTCACACACACAACAAAAAAGTTAAAATGTATTTTTAATACTTGGTTTTGTTACAAAGTCTGGTATAAAATTAACTCCCATTCTCTAGAATCTCAAAAGCCAAAAAAGAGAATGACCCATCAATCTCTTGTAATATTTCTTCAGATACAAGAAGATAAATACATTTATTACACATCTTTATCTCTTTCTTTCCAGTACTCACATGTTTGTGATTAGTGCTTTGGTTTGTGTGGATTTTGTTCACTAGGTAATGTTACTGAATTGTAAATGAAGACAATCACTAAGCTATGAAAGGATTATATTAATTTATAACATTTATTACAGGTATGCCACTGGGCCCACAAAATCAGGTGTTAAGAAATATTTTTTTCTATTTTTCTGTAATGGATGTTAACTTCTGACTGTGCAACCATTTTGTGTGTCTGATGGGAAATTTAACCTTATTCATATTTGAATGGCCCCCATCATCTACCTCAAGATTGTTCCATTATTCCGGGATATTAAACACTGTTAAAGCTCTGGGGTAGGAGTTGGGACACTCTAAAAAGAAGTCAATGATCAGAGTCTTCAGAGTTTATTCAGCTTCCACCTCCAAGATCCTCAGCTCTTTTTTCAGTTTGAACATAAATAGCACACAATCAAACCATGTTCTTTAAGATGTATTATTGCAGATCAAGACTTGAAGCAAAACATTCTTTGATAAAGGACATTATAACAAAGAGAATTTATTGTTAACCAAAGAGTGAAGTGAAGAAAATTGAGCAATTATTAACAAGGAAGAGTAGGCAATTTCTAATTGAAACACCAAGCAAAGGTCAATCATGGTAAATGACTGCAATTTGCCCAAATACAGCTAAAACAAAATCTGTTTTTGCTATCCCAGGTCTCTGCTCATTAATTTTCGCAGTAGAAGGAAAGCTTCGATGACTATCCCTTTTTAATTCATAGTTTAGTTCCACTGAATCAGGGCATACTTCAGAGTGGACCTCTAAGGAAAGTTCAAAATGGTGGAAGAAATAGGAGGAGGAAATTTCGCTATTAATTTCAGAAATAGCCTGAGGCTTTAATTCAGTTTCCCGCTTTTCAAAGGCAAGGGCACTCTGAAAGTATAGAGGGAAGAGCTGGTAGAGTAGGACCCATCTCTTGCGTCAATCTTACAGTCTAATTTGATATTGCCTCTTTCCACATAAATTCCCAACTGACTTCTAAGTGTAAGGAACTTTTCTTGTTGATTTACAAATAGGTATCCTAAATTTGCCTTTGTTATTTTATGACTCTGGCATTTTGAAATGGATAGCTGTGAATACTCTTGATTGTTCCTAGTTCTTTTAAAGAAGAGCTACTTTTGAAATAATTTCATAATCTGAGAAAAACAGTGAAGAAAGCATTAAGCATAGTTGAGGTGAATTAAACCTAATTTCAGTCACAGACATTAGTATACTGGGAAAGGAATTACTTTTAAGAGCACACCCGGATCTCTGTTCACTTCTAATCATAAATAATTAAATTAAAGAATCACTAAAATGACAGCTTCCACTTAGTTTCTATTAATCACTGTTACACAGTAGTGGAAAGAGTGACATGTGGTTTAAAATCATGATATGATTTTGCTTTATAAATATTTATAACTAACATGGTTTGGTTTTAACAGCTTTCCTGTACGTGTATGAAAGCAGAAAAATACCATACTTTAAAAATAGCATTTTATCATAAACCATAAATAATTTCCTTTACAAATCATTAGCAATATCAGACAAGCTTAAAAACACTGAAGTTTTTTCGTTACATTTAATAATTTAAGTGGAATTTTGTACATATGGAAATATGCATATACACACTCATAAATGCACACATACATCAAAATAACAGATGGTTTTTCTTTCTTTGTTCTCCCACAATAAACATACAATTTGTACTCATTTATTATTCTACATGTGATCACATTAACATAACTGTAAAACGAAGGATGTTAAAAAATAAAGTCAAAATACCAATCAGAAAGTAAATCCCATACTTACATATAAGCATTTTTATTAGTATATATAAAAGAAGCATGAAATCATACTTTATTCTTTAAACTAGCCTGTGTTCATCTGCTACTTACACACACACACACACACACACACACACACGTAAGAAAAGTATCTAATTGTGAGGTGAAAAAATGTGATTTTTTTTCCCATGGTCCTGATAATATCTAACATTAAAATATTGGGGCTTGGGGAAGGGGAGGAAGTAGGTATTCATGTTTTTTTGTACTACTTCTGACACAACTTTATTAAAAATGCATATCCTTATCTCACCCTCAGATTGCAAAATCTTTTTTTTTTTGGAGTGGGGCTCAGAAATTTGCATTTTTAACAAGCAACTAGAATGTTTATCATGCACAGCAAGGTTTGAGAATGATTCATCTCTTGGCAATTATCTATTTCCATGAAAGTTTTGCCTAGCTACATTAAAATATAACTAGATTCAGAAACACTACTATTGCTACTACCAAAGCAATTAGGCATGTCACTGATGCACAAATTTGGGAAGAGCAAAAAGAAACTCAAACATATTTACTTTATCAAAACTAATACTAGTGGGGGCTGAGATTGTGGTGCAGTGGCAGCGTGCTCGCCTAGCATGCGTGAGGCACTGGGTTCGATCCTCAGCACCACATAAAAATAAAATAAAGATATTCTGTTCACCTACAACTGAGAAAATAAAAAAATATTTAAAAAAAAAACAAAAAAAAAAACTAATACTAGCGCTGGGCATGGTGATGCATGCCTGTAATCCTAGCAGCTTGGGAGGTTGAGATAGGAGGATGGCGAGGAGTTCAAAGCCAGCCTCAGCAAAGGTGAGGCACTAAGCAACTCAGTGAGACCTTGTCTCTGAATAAAATACAAAATAGGGCTAGAGATGTGGCTCAGTGGTTGAGTGCCCCTGAGTTCAATCCCCAGTACTCCTCCTGCAAAAAAAAAAAAAAAAAAAACAACAACACACTAATACTACCAATTAAAAATGTCTAAGTATTTTTAAAGCTATTGCTACCATTTTAAAAATGACTAAGCTTATAAAAAAAGATAAATAGATAAAGAAAATCTGGTGTTTATGTACATATGGAATACCATTCAGCCTTATAAAAGAAGAAAATCCTGTCTTTTGAAACAACATGAATAAATCTGAAGGATATTGTTTCAAATGAAGTAAGCTAAGCATAGAAAGACAAATGCCACATGATGTCATTCATATGTGGTACCTAAAGAAAGTTGAACTCATAGAAGTAAGAGTAGACTCGTGGTTAGGTTACCAGGAGCTGGGAGAAGGGACATAGTTGAGGAGGTGATTATGATCTTTTTAATGTGATGTTGAACTTAATTTGTAAATATTCTATAGATATTTTTGCATCATATTTATCAAAGACAATGAAATAAAATTTTCTTTTTTTGTTTAATCCTTATCAGGTTTTGGTAGCAAGGTAATACTGACTTCAGAGAATGAGTTATAAAGATCCTTCCCTTTCTATTTTGTGGAATAGTTTGAGGAGCATTGGTATTAGCTCTTTAAAATTCAGGTAAAGATGGGTGCAGTGGCACAAGCCTGTAATGCCAGTGACTTGGGACTCTGAAGCAAGAAGATCTCAAATTCAAAGCCAGCTTGGGCAAAGTAGCAAAGCCCTGTCTCAAAATTTTTAAAAAATAAATAAAAAAGTCTGGGATATGGCTCAGTGGTTAAGCTCGCCTGGTTCAATCCCTGGTATCAAAAACAAACAAACAAAAAAACAAATAAATAAATAAATCGGTCAAATAAAATTCAGTTGTGAATCTATTGAGTCCTGGACTCTTTTTGTGTTAAGAGACATCTTATTAGTGCTTCAATCTCATTGCTTGTTATTGATCTATTTATGTTTTTCATATCCTCTTGGTTCAGTTTTGGTAGTACATATATGTCTAGAAATTTGTCTATTTTAAAAAGTTATCCAGTTTATTAGTATATAATTTTCAAAATATTCCCTAATAATCCTCTGGTTTTTAGTAGTATCTGTTGAAATATCACTTTTTATTTCTAATTTTATTTATTTTGGTCTTTTCTCTTTTTCTTTAGCTAGTTTATCCATTTTATTTTCTCAAAGAATTCTTTGCTTCAGTGATCCCTTGTATTGTTTTTTTAGTCTCTACTTCATTTATTTTTTCTTGGGTTTTGTTTTTGTTTTTGTTTTTGTTTTTGTTTTGGTACCAGAGATTGAACTCAGGGGCACTCAACCACTGAGCCAGATCCCAGCTGTATTTTGTGTTTTATTTAGAGACAGGGTCTCACTGAATAGCTTAGTACCTCACTTTTACTGAGGCTGGCTTTGAACTTGCAATTCTCCTGTCTCAGCCTCCTGAGCCACTGGGACTATGGGCATGTACCACCGCGCCCGGCTCTTCTTGGGTCTTCATTATTTCTTTCCTTCTACCAAATTTGTGTTTGTTTGTTCTAAGGCCTTGGGATGCTTCATCAGATTATTTATTTGAGGTCTCTCAGTTTTTCAATTCACACTTAATAGCTATAAACTTCTCTAACTGCTCTCTACCTGTACTGTAGGTTATTGTAGGTTATATTTCCATTTTTTTTCCTAAAAAAAGCTCCCCAATGGCTTTTTTTATCTTTTTTTATTTGTTATAATATATTCATACATTCACACAATAAAAAAGTATAATTGATCAATTTCATTCCTTTATTTCTCCCCTTTCCCTCTCCTCCTTCCCCCTGTTCCCCTCTTCTGCTGGTCTCCATAATTATTTTTTTAGTTTGTTCTAATTAGTTATACATGGCAATGGGATGCATTTTGATGCGTTGTATACAAATGGAGCACAACTTCCCATTGCTCTGGCTGTACATGGTGCAGAGTCACACCAGTACTGCAATCATACATGTGTACAGAGTAATAATGACTGTCTCATTCTACTGTCCTTCCCATTCCCACTGCCTCACTCCTCCCCTCACTCCACTCTACATAATCCAAAGTTTCTTATTCTTCCCACCCCCCGCCCCATTATGGATCAGAATCCACTTATCAGAGAAAACATTCAGCCATTGGTTTTGGGGGATTGACTTATTTCACTTGGCATGATATTCTCCAGTTACATCCATTTACCTGCAAATGCCATAATTTCATTCTTCTTTAAGGCTGAGTAATATTCTATTGTGTATATGTACCATATTTTAATGACCTACTGCTTATTCCAAAGTGTATTGTTAATCTCCACATATTTTTGCATGGTTTCTGCAGTTTTTCTTGAATCCTAGTGTTATTACATTTTAGTCTAATAAGATGCAAGAAATTATTTTAATTATTTTGGATTTGTTAAGATGGCCTAAAATGTGATCTGTTTTGAAGAAAGTTCTGTTTACTGATAGAAAAAATTTGTATTCTGCAGCTGATAGATGAAATATACTGTAGATGTCTACTAAATCCATCCAATTAGTAGTGTGATACAACTCTGATATATTTTTGTTGTTGTTTGGAAAGTCTCTATATTGGTAGGAGTGGAATATTAAAATAATCTTTTATTGGACCTATCTCTACCTTTATATCCTGTTGTGTTTGATTTCTAAAATTGGGTACTCCAACATTCTGTGCATATATATTTACAATTGATATATCTTGGTAGATTGTTCCACTCATTACTATTTAGTGACCACCTTTGTCTTATCTGACCAACTTTGACTTGTCTAAGTTTTCAGTTATGAGTAGAATTACTCCTGCTTGCTTTCAGATTTCATTTGATTAGAATATCATTCTCCATTATTTCACTTTCAGTCTGTGTTGTCTTTGATGGAGAAGTGAATTTATATGCAGCAAAGAACTGGGTCTTATATTTTAACCTAATCAGCTATTCTGCATTTTTTTAACTGAAAAAAATCAGACCATTTTTGGTTTCAGGGTTGAAAGAAATACACTAACTGCTGTCACTTTATTGTTTTTCTTTTGGTTGTTTTGAATATTCTATGTTCATTTCTTTCTCCCTCATTTTTAAAAAAATTTTTTTAGTTGTAGATGGACACAACATCTTTATTTTATTTTATTTATTTTTATGTGGTGCTGTGATGGAATCCAATGACTCAAACATGTGAGGCAAGTGCTCTACCACTGAGCTGCAATCTCAGCCCCTCACTTTATTTTAGAAGTTTGATGGTTTACTGCAATAATTGAATTTTATTATTTTCTACCTCTCATTTGCTTAACTACTCTTCTAATGATTTTTTTTTCTTTTTTAATTGGTGCATTATAATTATACATAATAGGGGATTTATTATGCCATACTTGTATATGCACATAGCATAATTTGATCATTCTCATTCCCCAGTACTTTCCCTTTCCCTAGGGAAATATCTTTTCCCTCCTTCAATATCCTTACTATACTCCATTGACCTCTATTATTATTATATTATTTAATTAGTATACCATAATTATATACATAATGAGATTCATTGTAATATATTCATGCATGAACATAATTTGGTAGATTTCATTCACCAATATTTCCCCTTGGCCCTCTTACCTCCTTCTTACCCCCTTTCTCTATGCTATTTGTCTCCCTTTTATATTTGTGAGATATTCTCCTCTTTAAATTTCTTTTGATTCTCTCTCTCTTTCTCTTTCTTCTGCATATGAGAAAAAATGTTCAACCTTTGACTTTCTGAGTCTGGCTTATTTCACTTAGCATGATATACTCCAGGTACATGAAATGACAGCAAATGACAAAATTTCATTCTCCTTTATGGCTGATTAAAATTCCAGGGTGTATATATACCACATTTTGTTTATTTTTTCTTCTATTGATGGGCAGCAAGGCTGGATCCATACCTTGTCTGCTGTGAATAATGCTGGTGTTATGGTTTGGATGTGAGCTGTCCCCTCAAAAGCTCATGTGTGAGACATTGCAAGAAGGTTCAGAGAAGAAAAGACTGGGTTATGAAAGCCTTGACCCAATCAGTGAATGAATCACCTAATGGAATTAATTGAGTGGTAACTGAAGACAGGTAGGATGTGGCTGGAGGCACTGGGGCATTGGGGATATGGCTTTATGGTATATATTTGTGTCTGGTGAGTGCAGTTGCTCTGTCTACTTCTGATCATCATGAGAGCCATTTCCCTCTACCATACTCTTCTGCCGTGATTTTCAGCCTAACCTTGAACCCTGAGGAATGGAGTCTGCTGCCTGTGGATTGAGACTGCTGAAACTATGAGACCACAAATACACTTTTTCTCCTCTGCTGCAATTGCTCTGGTTGGGTCTTCAAGTCACAGCAGGGAAAAAGCTGACTAAAACAACTGCTAGAAACATTAGTATGCATGCATCAGTATAATATGCTGAATTTAGTTCTTTAGGGAAAATACAAAGGGGTGGAAATCACTGGGTAATATGGTCATTCCATTCCTAGTCTTTAAAGCCACCTCCACGTTGTTTTTCAAAGTTGTTGCATTGATTTGCAATCCCGACAAAATTAGAAAAGTTTCCATCTTTCCCCCACATCCTCACCAGCATTTTTCATTATTTATATTCTTGAAAACTGCTATTGAAACTGAGATGAAATCTCAGCATATTTTTAATTTGAATTTTCCCTGTTGTTAAGGGCATTGAACAATGTTTTCATGTATTTGTTAATCCTTTGTATTGCTTCATTTGAAAAACGTTTGCTTATTTTATTTTCTTATTTATTGATTGGGTTGTTGTTATTGTTAGTTTTATTGGTGGGTTTTGAATTCTTTATATATTCTAGGTATGTATCTCCTATTAGAAGAGTAGCTGGCAAAGATTTTCTCCCACTTTGAGGTTCATTTTTCATGTTCTTCTTTCCATTTCTGTGTAATTATTTTTTATACAGTGCTATACCACTTAATTATTCTTGGCTTTAGTTTTTGAACTTATTAAGGAAGCTGGTAAGACCATTATGTTGAAGTGTCAGTCCTATGTTTTATACTAGCAGTTGAACTGTTTCTGCTCTAATTTCTAGGTCTTAGATTCACTTTGGATTGATTCGTATGTAGGGTGAGGGACATGCATCTAGTTTTATCATCCTACATATGAATATCCAGTTTTCCTTGTATTTTGTTTAAAAGTCTATCTTTTCTCTGATTTGCTTTTGTCACCTTTTCAGATGATCAGATGACTGTACCTATGTAAATTTGTCTCTGTCTTCAATTACATTGCTCTTCATGTCTGATTTATGCCAATATCATGCTGTTTTTGTTACTATAGTTCTGTGATATAATTTGAGATAGGTATTATGATGCCTCATGTCTCACTGTTATTGTTTAGGATTGTTTGGGTTATTCTGAGTCTTTTACCCTTCTATATAAACTCTAGGATTTTTTCCTGGTTTTGGTTTTTTTTAAAGAATAGTATTGGTGTTTCAGTGTGGATCACATTAAATCTGTAAATCATTTTGGATAATATGGCTATTTTGACAATATTAATTCTGCTTGTTCAAGAATACCATAGGTGGTCTTTCCATTTCCTAAGGTCTTTTTCAATTTCTTTTGTTAATTATCTAGAATGTTCATTGTTGAAATTTTACATCTCCTTAGTTATTTATTCCCAATTTTTCTGACACGGTTGTGAATGAAATTGTTTCCTGATTTCTTTCTCAGTGTATTCATTATTGGAGTACAAGAAGACTATTGACTTTTATATGTTCATCTTGTATTATGCTACTTTGTTGAATTTATCAGCACCTCAATTCTTCTGGTAGAGTTTTGTTTTCCTTTAATCTACTAAGTATAAAATCATGTCATTGAGAAATATGGATATTGGGATTTATTATTTCCTGTGCTTTTTGGTTTTATTTATCTTACTTCCTCATCTAGGTGTAGGATATCTAATCTTCTGTAATGCTAGTAGTATGAATTCTCTTAGATTTATGTTTATCTTGGAAGCTCTTTAGTTTTTTTATTCTGAAGAATAACTTTGCTGGATACAGTAGTAATCATTGTCATTTATTTTCTTTTAGGGCTTATAATACATACTCTCTTGGTCTTGGAATATTTGATGAAGAATTTTCTGCTATTCTGTTGAGTTTCCCTTTGTAACTTATTTGCAGCTTCTATGAAGTTTTTAATTATCTTTATTCTGTAAGTTTGGCAGGTTGACAATTATATGTCATGGAGAAGTTTTCTTCTCTAGTCATATATGCTTGGGGTTCTAAATGCCTCCAGTGACTAATCCCCTTGTTATTCCAAAAATTTGGCAAATTTTCTATTACTTTTTTATTGAAGATGTTTTCTAAGCTGTTATCTATAGCTTGACTCCCTATTTTAAACCTATGATTCAAAATTATTATCGTTTAATATCCTAGAAATGTTTTGTTCTATTTATAGTTTCTTATTTTATTTTTTATTACTGTCTGAATGTGCTACTTTATCTATCTTGTCTTTAAGCCCAATGCTCGTTATTCTGCTTGATCTAGTGTATTGGTGAAACCAAGGATTTTACTTTGTTTATGACTTAATAAGTTTTTAATTTCTAAGATGTTTGTTTTTTTTCAAAATCTCTATCTCTGAATTGAATTACTATTTCATATTCTGTATTATCTTTCTTGTCATTCCACTGCTTATTTGTATCTTATTTGAATTTATTCATAATTTTAACAATCAACTTTTGAAGTGTCAGGTATTTCATTGAGTTTAATATCTTTGGATTCTGTTACGATGGAGTTATGAACTTCTGGAGGAATCATGTTATCTTTTTTCTTCATGTTTCTTGTGTTCTGTATTCCTTCACATAACTTTTCACATCTCTTGTGATGGATTTCTCTTCTACTTTTATGTGAGGGTATTTTCAGTGAGCCATCATCTCTTGGTGATGAATCCTGAGATATTGACTTGCTGTGTAGCATTGAATTTAACTCCACATGAACTTCATGCTATAGTTTCCCTGTGAATTAAGGTTTTGACTTTGCATATACTGTTGCAGAAGCTGAGGGATCTACTTTTTCTGTAGGACTTGCATTAGTGGAGTCTCTCTGGTGTTCAGGCAGGTATTTTACAGACAGCAGGGTATGAGAGTTGCACTCGTTGTGGTCACTCCTACAGATTGGTCAGCATTGTGTAATCTGAAAGAGTGTGGAAGTGGACCATGGTGAATTTCCAGTAGTGGGTTTTCAGTTCTCCCCATCTGTGCCTATTTGGAGCTTTTGCCTCCTCTCTCATTTTATTCATTATTTATTTATAGTGGGGATTCAAAACCTTAGGGATGCCTTGCCACTGAACTACATACCGAGTACTTTTCTTTTGTAATTTTGACTCAGAGTCCCACTAAGCTGATGAGGATCTCACTAATTTGCTGAGGCAGACCTCAAATTTGTGAACCTTCTGCTTCATCCTCCTTGCTAGTATTATAGGCATGCACCATCATGCCCAACTTCTCCTATTCTTTAAGTTGATATATCCACCGATGTTTGAGCAGGACTAGATTATGAAGAAGTAAAGAGAAGTCTTTTAACTGGTCTATATGTAACTGACTATGTAATTGAGTAGCAAAGCACCCATCTAACATTTTCAAAGTGCTGAATTAAATCCCCAGCACAGCTTTGGGAGGAAAAAATAACCAATAGTAACTATAATTTACAAGTAAACTCAATATATAAATGTGATTTTTAAAAAACTTATTAAAAAGAAAAATATCTATACTGCACTAACTAGAGAATAAAGAAACATATACAAGAGACAAATAAGTTAAACATTACTAAAAGTATAATTAATAATAAAATATTTTTAAAGAGAGAGAAGAAAGAAGAAAAATGAAAGAGAATGATAATCAAAAGATAAAATGAGAGAAAATAATTCAATGACAAAATTAAAAATGCATACAATTAGATAAAATATGAAAAAAAAAACTAAGATGTTTTAGTCAGAATTTTATCACTGTGACCAAAATACCTGACAAGAACAATTTTAAAGAGGAAAAGTTTATTTGGGGGCTCATGGTTTCAGTCCATAGCCAGCCAGTTCCATTCCGTGGGGCTGCAGGTGAGGCAGAACATCATGGTGGAAATGGTGGAGGAAATCAGCTTCGGACATAACCCCAAGATGCAGAAAGAGAGACTTCTCCTCTCATCAAGGATAAATATATGCCCCAAAAGCAAATCCCCTATGACCCACCTTCTCCAGCCACATCCTACCTGGCTACAGTTACCACCCAATGAATTTTTTTAAGAGGATTAGTTACAACTCTCATAACCCAGTGATTTCTCTTTTAAACTTTTTGCATTGTCTCACATGTGCTTTTGGGGGACACCTCATAGCTAAACCATAACATTATGAGAAACAAAACAGTACAGAACAACAACAACCAGAAAGGACAATAATTCCTCCTTTCCAAGGTATCTGAAATGGAGACAGTTCTTTCCAAGACCTCTAATTTCATAATCTAACAAGTATGGTGGGAGTAATGGATCACAGCTCCTGTCAGGTGTGGTCCTTCTCAACTCCAGACAAACCAGCCAAATAAGATAGTGCATTATGACCGTCAAGTCATTCTCTGCTTTCCCCACCAGAGCAGTCTAGGACAAAGTTGGCCATGGCAGAGCTATACTTCTTTTAACAGCCTCAATATTCACACCCAGGAATGAGGACACGTTTAACAGTTGAAGTCACTGACCAGTCCCTCTTACCAGTTGAAGTCACTGACCAGTCCTTCTTACCTTCTTACCTGAAAGGGTTTTCTCTCCTAACACCCAAGACTCTCAGTGTGTCTGAGGATGTGACAAAAACCTTGACAGAGTATCCACTAAATACCTCTGAGCAAGGAGGAAGTGACAAACCCAATTTGATAAGCACTGGGATAAGGGGAGAAGGGGTAGGAACCTAGTAATCCACCAGTGCTGGCAATGACCAAGCCCCCTCACAAATCCATACACATTTGGCATCTCTCTGTGATTAGTGGATCAAACCAACAAGTTTAAATGATAGTGCCCCTTGCTTCCCTTCACCTCACCCTGTGTTTTCCAATGCATAGAGTTCTCAGATTTGTGTTTCAGTCACTACCTTGGGTCAAACTCTCTCTGAATGGGCACCCAGTGAAGACAAGAGGCCCTTGTGTCTTGGAAATATAAAAATGCATAGGATTTTTATTTCCCATGTGATGAGGTCAGACAATATGAGCCTTCTTCAGATGGTGCCCCATTACAGTACAGTATAAATATGCTGGGAAGTACAGAGAAATATCTTCATTAGTACTAGTTCACTAGACAGATCCCAGGTCCCCTTTTTATACTGTGTGTTTTCCAGGTACCAGATTCTGGTCTTGAGGGGAATTCTCCCTTTCACCCTATAGCTCCACTAAATGGGGACTTTCTTTGCCTTCCTGAGTGGCTGAACATTCACTGTTAGGTCAGTCTGTTTCTCTTACTGTTCTAATAACCCATATTTCTGTGCTTCACCTGGTCACTGACTCTCTGCTGTTGCACTCCAGTGATTTTTATGACTCCCCACTCTATCTCAATATGCAGCTACACACCTGCTGTTTTGGTTTCATCTTGTGAAGAAGCAAGAGTGCTGAGTGATTCTAATATGCTATCTTCCCTCTGAAGAAATAGTTTTTTGATGACAAATAGATCTGTGAGGCCAAGAAGAAAGAGATTGGAGGAATAATCATATTTGAAACTGAAGATAGTTTTTTGATAATAGGGTAGTAAAATCATAAGTTACACATTTGTTAAAAAGGAAAGCATATCATGGATATTACTGATGGTAACACTATAAAACTTGATCAAAGATTTCTGATCTTTGTAAAACTACATTTAGTAAAGGCTTAATTGATAGATTAAGTAGAAATAATTTTTATTTTTGCCATTTTAAAAATTGTTCCACAGGTGACTCTAATGAAAAACTACAGTTTACAGTCACTAATTTGATTTACTTTCTTCATTTCACTTCAATCATTCATTCATTTAATCTCCTGATTATTTACTGTAACACCTACAATTTGTCAGACTTTGCAATAAGTAGAAAGCACTAAAATTATACTCATCACTTAATCATGTATTATGTGCCTATTATATCCCAGTTACCTTAAGAAGAAAATATAACTCTTTAGAGATTTATTTTATATGATAACATAACCAGATTCTGAAGTGATAGAAAATAAAAAGTGGAACAATTATGTTATATAAGTTTAGAAAGGTCTATTTCTTCTTTTATACCAAAGAATATTTTATGCAATGCCAGAAATAAAAATAACTGACTGTTAATGATAAGGGGTAATGCTATTGATAAAAGGAGCCCTTGTAAAGTTTTGGTTTTCTTCTTTGCTATTATTTATTTGAGGTAAATACTAGTTCAGTAGAAATTAGTTCTGAACCTAGAAAGCACATACAATAAAAGTTGAAACTTAAGTAATAAAAATAGTGCACATTTACATTCAGAAAAAGGTATCTATCAGCATAACTCTCCTGTAAGGCAATAATAACAATATGATAATAATTCTATTATGGCTATAAGAGATATAACCAAATGACTATAATGCAAAACATAAAAGGCGTAATAAAGGAAAAGAGCTGTGAAACTCAAAGAATGTCTCTTAAGGGATTGTTAATCTGAGAGCTATTAGATGCATAGAAAATTTGAGAGCTCTAAACATAGAAGATTGATTCAGATAGATGGACCATTCTATGCAACACTGTGAAGTTATACAACGACAAGATTCAGAAAACAGTTATCTGTCTGTGGCTAGATTATGATGTTGGAGGTGACCATAGAAGCTAACAGAGCTTCGAGATGTAGATGGTATAGTTAGCAGTCAAACACAGTTGCATTTCTATTAATAGAGTAAACATGGACAAAAATGAAAGTAAAAAAAAAAAAAAACAGTTTGAGACCTGTGTAAAGAACAGATTGGAGAAAGCAAGCCTGGAGATTGGGGGCCACATAGTAGAATACTTCACTAGCATGAGAGGAAAGGAAAAGGAAAAATTTAAGATATGCAAAGAACTGAAAGAAATCAGGGTAGTCTTCAGTTTGGAAGAACTAGAAAAGTAAGAGTCTAAGATGATTGTCAATTAGGTTGGACAGATGGGCTGTCGGTAGTGACTATTGCAGAATTGACTGTATAGATGGAAACAGTAATTTGGGAAATCAAATTAGTTCACTGATACGAGTAGAATGTGTTTGTAGTAAACAAAATATAAGATGTCTTACAGAAAGTTAGCTACAGAAGGGAGGAAGCTACATTACAGATATAAATTTGAGTGGTATCAGTGTATAGATAATTGTGGAAAACAAAAGAGAATGGAAATCAGCAAGGAAAAGGTCTAGAAGATATGTACATGCAAATCATGTATTTAAGAGAAAGAAATAACAGTTATGATTCTAAGTCACATTCATCTTAAAATTTTAAGAGTAGCTTCTCACATCTGGAGTTGATAAATATTTTATTAGCTGATCACATAATTATTATATACAAACAATAAATCTACATGTTTGTTTATTTTACTTTATCCAACTTGTTTAAGTACACAAACAGGATCTCTCTTTTCTTTTGAAAAATATAGTGATTTTTCTGATGAGAAAGAATTGAGTATGAATATGTATTGAGTTGAAGAAGTCAATGTTGTGGAAGAATGAAAGTACAAAATTAGGAAAACAGGACATATACAGATTGAATTGAAAGTCACACTCAAATTAAGTGCCAGAGCCTAGAGCTTACTTCAAATTCCAAAATAACTACTTTATTAATATATGTATTTCTTAAAATTCAGACCATAGCTTAATTAAAAAACACATAAAAAGTATCAAATGTTACTCTTGCCTTGTAATTTTTCTCTGTAAAACTCATCTTTTTTCCTGACCTAATGTAGAGAATAATAGAGTTCCACTGGTAGATTAATCCTATTAACTCAGTATAATAAGCCTAAGAATAAAGACACAAAAAAGGCATTTGTTGCACTAGGAGGGAATCACATAATGCTGAATGGCCAGTGTATTTTTCAGATACCTAAGTAACTATATCATGCACACAGGAAAAAGTTAAATATTTTTATAACATGACAAAGACTGGGGATATGTAGTTTCCGCTGCTTAGCAAAAGAGGTATTGCAATCACTTTTAGGATTTTCTTAGTGAATGAAAAATAAGAATATAAACAAAATACACACAGACTCTCACTAGTGATTATTGAGTCTATGTATCATAAATTTTCTTAAATATAAAAAAGTCTTATGCTTTTAAAACAATTTTTTCAAATTGTATTTGAGATAGTCATAAGTGCTCATGAACATATGTATATGAAAAAAGATGAAATGGCTCAAGACCATAAAATTTAGTCTATTTAATTGTATTAATCATTTTTGTCACTGTGATGAAAAGATCTGATTAAAATCAACTTAGAGCAAGAGGTTAATTTAGGCTCATGGTTTTAGAATTTCAGTCCATGGTCAGTCAACTCCACTGCTCTGAGTCTCGGGTGAGGCAGAACACCATGGCAGAAGGGTGCAGTGGAAGAAAGCTGTTCAGTTCATGATGGATGGGAAAGGAAGAGCAAGGTGTTAGGAACAAAACATAAACCTCAAAGGTATGCCCCCAATTACTTGCCTTCTCTAGTCAAACCTACTTGCCTACAATTATCACCAAGTATAGTAGTCCTTTCAAATTATTAATTATTATAATTATTATCAAATGGATTGATCCACTTATTACAGCTCTTTTAATTTAATCATTTCACCTCTGAACACTGCTGCATTGTCTCATGAGCTTTTTGGATGCATATCACATTCAAACTTCAACATTGATTCAGTGAGGGTTTTCTTCATGTACACCATAATTAATTTTTTTAATGTTGTTTTGGGGGTTTACATTGTCATTTTCTTCTTTCCTTCTTCTTCTTTTTTTTTCTACAAGCATTTCACCACATTTAAAGGTGAAGATTAATAAGCTACATCTAAGGAAAGATGTTTGTTTATAAACACAAATATGGATTTGAAGTTAAGAATTTAGATTTTTTGGAAAATAAATGTAAGTAATCATCGTGATTATATCTGCACAGTAAAGAAAATGTAGGGACAAGGACTTTGTTCCAATTAATGTTATTCAGATTACTATAAAGTGAGAGCTATAAAATGGCAGGAACCAAGCATGCAACCTACATGTAAAATATTTCTAGTTTTAGCCTAAAGAACTGGAGAGAATGAGCCAAGTAAACAGACTCAATTAGCATTAAGTTGTTACCTTTACTCCCAAACCATACGACTATGTCCACATTATCATGATGTAGAAAAGGGTCAATATCAGACCTATCATTCTGAAGTCTAATTAGTTCAGTTTAAAACCATGAGTATAGATTATGTAAGAAAAAGAATTTTCTAAACAATATATCTTTTAATAACTATTTTTTCCAGTACTGGAGACAGAACCCAGGGCCTTGAACGTGCTAGACAGTTCCCCTACCACTGAACTACATGCCCAGCCCAACATAGTCTTTTGAATCAAAGCATAGTCAAACATAGGGCGTATCATTGAGATACCTCAATTTGAATTTCATAATATGTAATAAATACAAAAATAACAATAAAAATTAAAGGTCTGCCATTAATTTTATTGTATTATATGAGTTTCTCATTATAAAATTGGTTGAAATAATTTTTGTTCATTTGTTTTTTGCTTATTTTCCTCTTGTAAATAAAAACATATAATTTTATTGAGCCAAGATATATTTTATTTAAAATATGTCAAAAATTAAGTTCCACTTTAACGTATTCTTAGTTTCAAGCACACTGAACCATAACTGGCTTAGAGAGCTGACTAAAATAAATTGATATTCTTGGTGGAATTTCTTCTCCTTCTAGAGGACAAAATGTGAACTACTATAACTAAAATGTAGAAAAGATCTAAAATAGCTCTCAAGTAAGAACTTAAAACATGCATCTCCCCAACAAGCTTGCTAATAGATTACTTTGTTCCATAAGTCTTTATATATTAAAAAGATAAAAAAGGTACATGTAAACACTCATCTAAGTGGGACACTTTGGGTATTATAGGAAGTAGATACAGATGCAGAAACAGAGTATTCCATGGGTGGGGGAGGAGGACTAATTCCTGTGGTAGATAATGCAAAAAGAAGTAGGATAGGGCAGATGTGACAAAATTTCAGGACACTCACTGGGCACTCCTTAGTCCTGTCCTGGGCCACCTCAATTTCAGTCATTGGCTATGACCTTCTGAGATCAGGTCATGGCACAAGTGCTTTAGGAGAACTCAAAGATGCTGAGGCATGAAAGGTTTCAACCAATTGTGCTCTTCACAGATGAAAGGCAAGTGCTTTCTTGTCACACCTAATAATAAAGTACTAGTGAAATTTATTTCCAAGACTTTATTATAACTAACTGGTACAAACTTTTCACAAAAGAAGATTGTGTTGCAATCAGAAGAAATGGAATATAAATGTGTTCCCAAGAACATTATATCACTTTTAGTGTGTCTTAGTTACAGAAATCATTTACATAAATGAAATCTTACAATAACCTCTCTTCCCTACCAAAGAAAAGTTTTCAAGAATAATATTTTGTTGGCAAAAATTTATTCTGTAAATTTAAGTTAATAGTACATGTTTATTATCAACTTAAGAAGGACATTGAGGCTAGTTTAGTGAGCATTGAGAGCACAGACATTTGGAATTGCAGGTCATGAATCACAGTTACAGTGATATAAACACTTCAATAGTCAATGTAATTTTGAGTTTCTTTCTGTTGCACCTAATCTAGGATATCTTTTAATGACCAATTGCAACTAGTGTTTTTACTACTCCATTACTAATCACAAGACATTACTCAATAAGGTAAGGATGGTAAGAGAAAGTTTTTGATTCAGATAAAACAATATATCAGTAATTTCTAAATTGTTAATATCTGGTAAAAACATTTGAAAACCATGCTTATTTATCATAAGTTTTAATAACAGAAATACAGATAAAAATAAAAATTGCATTAAAGATATGCAGAATCTCTAAAGCACATAGCTCTCAAGAAAATAGTTGAAAAGTATTATTCTTGATGATAATAGGAGATCCATAGTAATAATTTTTCTAACTTACTTTTGTTAATAAGACTTAAAGACTCTTGAATAGCAATTTATATACTAAAATAACTTGATAAAATGCGTAATCAATAAATTTCTCAGCTTCAGTTATGCTGAATAGCTCTTTCAAGTATTGTTTCTAAGAACCAAATTTAAAAAAAAAACAGAGAGGAGAGGACATTATGTTTATGCCTTGACAATCTAAAATTAATACTGATTCTTACCATTATTTTCTTTTAATTTCATACTATAAATATATAAAATATAGAATAAATTATTTGCTGTTTCCATAGATTTACAAAACCCTGTAATATAGCATTGTTGTGGTTTTTTTTCTTTATACATAGTTTGGAGTAAGGTTGGTTGTTCTTTCTAATTATCATTTTCCACATTTGGGAGATTCCTAGAGTACATTTTCTCCTAATATATCTTCTCTGTTCACTAATAAGCCAATGGTCATAAACTCATCTATGACTATACAAGATATGAATCTTAACAGCTATTTCTTAACTGCAGATGACTTTATTAAGGAATGAATGAAAAAAGGAATAAAAAATTATAAGCCTATAAATGTGTTACCTAAGTAACTTGAGGCTGACTGTTTCTTTGCTTTCAATTTCATTGGACTGAGCAGTGCACTTTACAGTGATTTGCAAGGAGAAAGGTGAGAATTCTCCATATTTATCCAAGAAAACCCAGTTTTGACAACATTGGGAGAACATGGCAGAAAGATGATTTTCTGTGAACTCCCATCACTCCATTCCAGGGCATGTGAATTCTCCCTCTCTTCCTCTGTTTCTATCTATATCTGTCTTTCTCTCTTTCACACACATACAGAGACAAACATGCTTACATATTTCCCACTAAATTTACCTTCTTGCTCTATGCTGAACAATTAATACTTACAGCATTTATAACCAATTTGGGGCAGGAAACAACCTAGGCAAATGGATTTCTCCCCAGTCCTGTCCTCCCGGTCTGTCTCATGAGTACATCTTTCAACATATATGAAGTGTGCCATACAAACAGTTCCATTTTCTACTTATGTTATATGTTAACTGGAAAAATTTGGGGAAACATTGGATAGAAGCAGCTTACTTGTGAAACCTACAGGCTTCTGTTCTTCCTTTACCTTAAATCTGTGCATGTCACATCAGTAACAGGAGATTTAATACAAATTGGAAATAATTATATGCATATTTACTTAATGTTGATTTGATCACATAAGGTACGAAATCAAATTCTAAAATGAGTCATTTATCAAATGCTTTCTGGCAATGAATCTGAATGCTGTTTCAAACACAAAAGTATTAAATCCTATTTGATCATTTTATGTTTTTCTTCTTTTGATAAGGCAAATGTGATTTTAAAGTATTAAAGATAGAAAAATTAGAGTAAAATTTGCCTTAATTTATTTCTTTAGCACAATTATTTTCATTTGTCTATCTCTTACCATCTTTATCTTTGAATTTGTATATTCTTTCATAGAATTTCAGCCACTGTATGCATACCTCTACGTTGGTTGTTCTGACCAAAGTAGCATTATTCTAGGCATTTCTTGTTTCCTTACTATTCTGCTAACTGCCCCTATTGATGGGGCCATCAAGTTGATAGCTATTTATTAACCATTGAATACTCCATAAGGGGAATATGCCATTCAGTAACTATACCACATTGATATGACATCTTTTTAATCATTGAACAAATAATCCAAAATCAATATATGTTTAGTAAGCTTTAATTTTCCAATACATAGCACCTATGTGAGTATCTAGATATGTGTAAATAGTATTGTGTACATATTAAAATGTATAAGCATGAATATAGTTCTTAATGGTTTTGTCAAAACATCTTGCAAGAGTTGTGCTGAATTTCACTACCATCCGTGATGTATGAGCATAACATTTTAATAGCACACTTACTATCACTGAATCTTTGCTATTAACTCTTGAATTTTTTTATTTCAAGAACATTGTAGTAAAAATAAGTTCAATTCTTCCTCCCTTTCTCACACCCTATGCTGAGTTTTAGCATCAGCCTCTCTCTCTGACCCTTCATCATAACAAAAGCAGCAAGAATGGCTGTTATTCTATGCCAACACTTTTATTTCCTTATGATAAAATTAGTTTTCCTTTTGGACTTCTCTGAAAAGCTAGACTAATGTCACCTGGACCTTGGGGGCTGCTGAGCAGCAGCAGGACACCAGGGAAGTCCAGCAGCATGAACAGCGACGCCTGACTTTGCAATGGTAAGTTTCTTCTCCTCCAGGATTTGTCAATTTTGATTTTGCAGCTCAGTCAGCAGTGCCATGTGCTGTTTGCCTCCTGTCTGAGTTGCAAAATAAAGAGTCATTTTCTCTTCGAAGGTGACAAGTTTGAAAAAATAAAAATAAAAACCTTTACCTCTCCATATCTATTATATTTTCTACCTGAGTGACATACACGTTTGAAACATATGAACCATAGAAACTGTGAAAGGAAGGAGATACTGTTGAAACTGAGAATGTAACAACACCCATTGCTGCATAAACATTATTCCCTTGAAATATTATCAACCATCATTATTATTATATGATGATTGAGAATTATAAAGAGCTAAGGCATAGAGAATAAGGACAAATTTTCTTAATGAATCATTTTTAATACTGAACTCTATAATTCTAGAAATAATGTCAATACTTAAATTGTAAACTACATTATTTTTATGAAATGTTAAATGTTTTATTGCAGATTACTCAATTGTTTCTTCTGGCCTTTCTCACTCACATATAATTTGAAGATTCTGCACCTCTTTGTTTTTGTTTTTATTATTGCTGCTTTCAAAGAGGTTTTTAACCATTAATACACAAGCCATACACATGTTGTTATGGTTTGGGTATGGTTTGAATATGTCTGCCAATGTTCATGTGTTGAAATATAATCCCCATTATGAGATATCAAGAAGGTGAGGACTTTATCAGAAGGTAGTGTTTAGAGGTGGGGCCTTTGGGAGCCATTATGATTAAATCCTTGTGGCTTTATAAGAAGAGGGACAGAAACCAAAGACACACACACACATACACACACACGCGCGCGCGCGCGCACGCTTTATCTCTTCCTAGGTGATGCCCTGTGTTGCGGACGGAATGAATATAAAGACAGCTGCTTTATTCTTAATGATCTTCTTCTTCTTCTTCTTACACTTTATTTCTTCAAGCCCTTTTATATTCTTTTTAATGGTACAAAGCCAAGAGGAATAATAACAATGTACATGCATAAAGCTCACTGTTAAAAGTGCAAGGTCTTCCCATACGGAGCTGGAGAAAACTGGCAAGAAGCCGGGCCCGCCGGCAAGGAGCCAAGATCAGAAGAGGAGAAATCTGGCCGGTCATATCAATTGGCAAAAAACCGGGGGCTAAAGAGAGTGAAGTCTCCGGGCACATCAGTTGGCAAGGGGCTGGGGCCAAGTCTTGGTGTTCCAAGACCAGAGAGAGCAAGGTGTTCCCGCCTGCTCAGCCTTGCAGCTCTCCCTATAACCACACTTACATGACCAGGTCTCCTATAGCCCTGCTACACCTTAGACTCTGTCAGAAAGGGTCATCATCAGATGCAGAAAGAAGAGCCCAATAAACCTCTTGACTTTAAAATTTAACCAGTTTGTTGTATTGTGTTATTAGCAACAGAAAACTAAGACATATGCATTGCTGAAATATTCAGGAATGCAGAAAAGCTCTAACAAAACCAGAAAAGGAAAAAAAGAAAAACTCAACCACAATTCCACTGTTCAGGCAAGTGAGTATCATCTTTTTATTTTTTTCAGCACATACAGAAAATACATATGTTACAACACTTAGATCAAGCTGAACAGGTTTTTTAAAGATTTCATTTTTCCTTAAAAATATATCATCAGTACTTTCCCTTGTCAACATATATTATTCTACCATTCCTCGTATATTTCTCTGATGATTCCATTAGGTTATGTTAAAAATAAAGAAGCAAGAAAATAAATTCTTTCAAGCGATTTAGCAGGTACTTTTGGAACCAGGAAAATAGGGATGGGAGTCTGGGCTCTGCTATTTTAAAGCTATGTGACCTGAGCTCCTCTATGAACTCCTTTCTGGAGATCACACAGATTTTCACTCTCAAGGATTCTTTCCTCAGTGGTGTCCAGTCTACTACTAGCTTTACAAAGGCATTTTCTGTTTCTGTTACTGTGTTTTTGATGTCTAGAGTTTGTTTTTAATTTTTTCTAAGAATTTCCACCTCTCTGCTTATATTCCCATCTGTTTTTGAATAAACCTGGTCTACTTTTTCCTGCAGAGCCCTTAGCATATTAAACATGGTTGTTTTAAATTCTCAGTCTGATAGTTCCAACATGCCTGCAACATCAGAGTCTGGTTCTGATGCATACTTTGTCTCTTCAAACTGTGCTTTTTGCCTTTCGATATGTCTTATAAGCTTTTGAAAAAGCTCAAATTATGGGTGTCCTGGGTAAAAGGTACTGAGGTGGCAGGGACAGTCAGTGTAGGTAATAAATAATTGGGTCAGGAAGATGGGGGCTGATTCAAGAGGAAATAAAATGCTAATACATCCAGAGCAATTCCCCCTTCTCCAATCTATTGCCAAAGTTACCGTCTCCAGGGAATTGTTCCTCCCTGCAAGGAGTTATGAATGAATGCCCCCTGGGCTGCTCCCTTCCTGCTTGTACCCTTGGACAGCTCCTTTCTCACCTTTTGGCCCACCTTTTTGTCACGTAGGTAAGATAAGAGGCTAAGGGAACATGAGAACAAAGGAAATCTAAAATCTACCCCCACTCCCTCAGGCACTGACTTAAACCCCTCCTCTGTGTGGGAACCTCTCTCTCTCTCTCTCTCTCTCTCTCTCTGTTCTTCTAAATAAAACTTTTTGCACTTGCCTTGCATTTCTCAGGTGTTCAATCTTTAATACTGGGGGAACAGGACTCAGTCCTGATTCTTAACACCGATATCAGTACCATGATAAATAGGCCCACAGTGATGTGGTGCTGAGCTGAGCTGAGACAGTGATCAGGTCTCAGTCTTTTAAAGTCCCTGTGTCCCTATGTGGTGACCTTCAAAGTACCATTCACAAATGTTTCTCAGATATTTTCCCAGCTTAAGGTGGAACAGAATGGCTAAGAAGGGCTGAAACTGGATATTTGTCTCCCCTAAATTGACTAGTCTCTGATAATATACCCGTGTGTTGGACTCTGATGGATATTTTTCTCCAGAACAAGCTTTTGCATGTATTTGAGAATGACTAATTGTCTGCTCTGAACCACCAGCAATTCACTAATTACAGTTTAGGTTTTCCTACCCTAGTGCTAGTTCCTAGCACTGTTCACATTGATGCTAATGGGTTTCTAGTCTGGTAAACTATGATCTCTTTTTTTTCTGTATCTCCAAATTTATGGGCAACCATTTGCTTTGAGACCTCAGTTCTTTCATATATCAAAGAAGAGTTGTTAATTTCTATTTCTGCTTAGTTTTTTACTTATTAGGTGAGGTGAAGACTTCCAAGCTCCTTATACACTACACTGGAAACCAGAAGAGGCCCAGAGATATAAAGGTGGTAAAAAGTTGAGGAGATAATTCAAAAAAAGTGGGTAGTCAGTATCTGGCAATATGTTCATTCCAGGAAAAGTGAGATATTACTAAATAATTATTGTTATTTATTATCTGTCTTGAAAATCTCTATCCTAGTATACAATTTCAGAGGTGAAATTACTAAAGATATCATAGTTTTCTAGACTAGTTGTTATAATAAACTATTGTGGCTCGTTTCACATTTATTTCTTCTGCAAATCTAAATTATTTGTATTTGATTGATGCCTTAAATAAGTAACATTGCTAACAATGTTTGTAAAATGGATAGGTTCTAATTTGCTCTCAATGTACTAGTTTCACTACTTCTTATTTTAGTTTTAATGGCTATTCCAAAAAAACTTTGCAAATTTCACAATATAGTAATTATGCAGTGACTTATCAAAATAGACCAGATAATCATTTTTTGGATTAGCCAAAAAATATGAGACAATACAACTTACTTAAAATTATGTATTAAAACATGGAACTTGTTTTTTTTTTTTTTT
>PVHX01010902.1:0-17331 GCA_004024805.1 Geosciurus inauris
ATATATATATGTATGTTCTTTTGTATAATACAAAAGAAATTTCTTTAGGGTCAGATACTGGAGTTTCCTTTGGTGATGTCATGTTTGCCTAATTCTCTGTGATCTGTGTAGCTTAGCTCTAGTGTCTGGTGTCAAGGAGCAAGCACCTCTTCCATATTTGCCAATTTGTTTCAGCAGGTGAAAAGTATCTTCTGTTGGGTCCCCATTAAGGATGGTATTTTTTCTTGAGTCATAGTCCAATAGAGTTGTAGCAGGATCATGTGGCTACTTCTGGTTCAGATTTGGCAGGCTTGTTACCAGAGTCTAGGAAGATGTGGATCCAGCCTGGCTCCTTGGTAGACAGGACTACTTCCATGACCTTGGCCAGTAGGACTGGCACTGGGACAATTTATTTCAGGGTCCAGAGTTGAGCCTACAGATGATGGGCCTATTACCAGATGCACAGATGGATAGGGCTCACTAGATGACCTAGTGGGTCTTTAGGTGGGTAAGACTGGTCCCAGATGGTAGCTAAGAGGGACCAAGCCATAGGACTGCTTCAAGGTCCATAGCTAGGAATGAGATCTGAAGGATCGCCTCATGGGGTATGAACAGGAATGCCTCTTACTGGGTCCCTGAAAAAATCCCTGGGCCATGGCTGAGAGATGCTGCAACTGAGTTACTAGGCTGTTTCAGGATCAGTTGGACTGAACTTGGCTGGCCTGTCTCTTAGGGCATTCATGGGTATATCTCCCACTGGATCTTTTCATGGACCAAACTGCCCCTGTACTGTGGTTGAGAGGAGGTAAAGCCAAGTCACAGAGTTGCTTCAGGATCTGCGGTTGGGTCAAGATTAGAGGGCCTTCCTCCAAAGACATAAACAACCATGTCAATGACCAGGTCCCTTGGGTAGGCTGTACCACTTCCAAGCTGTGGCTAAAAGGGACTAGTACCAAGTCATAGGCTGCTCCAGAGTCAACATCCAAGATCAAAGTCAAATGGGCCCATTACCCCAGACACCAACAGGCATAACTGCTTCTGGATCCTTGGCAGAATAGTGCTGTGGCAGGACCAAGGCCAAATGATGCTGTAGCTGACTCTACAAGAGAAGAGGGCTATTTCTGGGGTCTGTAGATGGGACCATAGTTAGTGAGTGTCCTGGGTGCTGGTTCACTTTCTCAAAATGACCCCCCATGGTCTTGGGCTTTTCTAAGGCTTTGTATCCTACTCCCTGGATGCCAAAGCTCCCAAAAAAGCACTCAGAAATGAGGACTTTTGTACAAGGCTGCCAAATTGTTTTTTTGGATATAAGTAGCCTCCTATTCAACCATATGGCTATCACTCCTGCATTTATCCCTATTGATTAAGAATTAGGTTGTTCCACTGTTTCATTATTATAAATATTATACTTTTTATTTTTGTGGCCTTCAAAGGTCATACCAATTACCAAGAGTTTTATGATAATACCCATTTTCTCACACTTTTTTCTCACTGGCTACTATAAATCTTTTCAATTTTTGCCAAACATACAGGCTCCAAACTATGTTTCCTTCTATTTGATTGAAAAAAGTTATAAATGAGGGGCTGGGGTTATGGCTCAGCGGTTGAGTGCTTGCCTCGCATACGTGAGGCACTGGGTTCGATCCTCAGCACCACATAAAATAAATAAAGATATAAAAAAATAATAGCACATCACTTAAAAAACGTTATAAATGAAATCAAGCACTTTTTCATATGTGCATTGAAATTATTTAACTTTTTTTTTCTTCTATAGTAACTTGAAACTTTTTCCTTTCCCAATTTTATGACTTTGGATGTTCTATTAGGTCAATATTGATGTAGATTAGGTGGAAAGGTTAAAGCTCAAGTTTTCAAGAACCTCCTTACCCTGTGGTTATTATATTTAACGTGGTTTTTATTCACAGACACTGAATTATTTTTAACCAGACAAACAGTTATGCAGTATCTTTCAGGGTAAGATTACCCCACCGTAATTGGTTTATCAGCCAGTTGTACCCCTAAACACATAGCAAGTGTTCAGGCTGCAATGAGGGGAAGAGCTTAGGATAAACACATCCTGAAGCATGATATTCTCACTGAAACAGGTGTCATTAGGAAAGACTGAGGTAGGATCAGATCGCCTCAGGTATTGGTGGATAGAGCAATTTTTATTGCTCTTAAATTATAAGGACACTGAGTTCTGTTCACTCTGCAGAATTCAGAACCTGTGAGGTTCTGGGTTAATGTGGCTGCTAGACCTACATAGGCAGCACCAGGTTAACTGCTCCAAAAGTCATTTTTCATTCGAGGGCAAGGAGGGAAGCATGGAGGGATCCACCTTGAATTAAAATAACTGTCTTCAGGCTGAAGTGTCACCTCCACCACATGATTTCTAATTAACGCTAGATCAAGATTTCAAACTGAGAAAATAAGACTACAGGATGATCAATTAGATTTGAATTTCAGATAAACAAAATTTTGCTATTTCAAACCTATCTCATGCAAATGGAATACACTAAAACGTATTTGCTGTTTATCTGAAATATAGATTTAGTTGGATGTGCTATGTTTTATTTGACTAATATCTACTAGACTGATGAATTAGACGTTATTTTGACATAGCTTTAGATTCCCGGGACCCAAGTTGTGCAGCATATTGTATTTAGAAACAGCCTTCTTTCAGGAATAATTGTCCTGCACTAGGGATCTAAGAGCCCAAATGTTATAATTATCAAAGCGACTTTGATTTTCCAGCTGAAATAAACATTAGGAATGAAAGATAAGCCAACCTTGGAAGACAAGTATTACAGGCTTTGAAAGAAATGCCACTGTAGCACAGCACCAAAATTGACTGTTCACATGAGGATGTGGCCAGAACCACAATAAATGAAATATTTGCTGCTGGAAACACAGGGCCCAAAGAGAAAATAATAAATTAAGATGATTCACTATTTTGGGTGGGAAATGAAGGCTCCTTAAATAGTTGCTGGGGCTGCATCACTGTAGACACATCAGTACAAACATAGCCTTTTTTAAAGTACTGCTTTCTGAAGGAGGGTACAGTATGTATAGGTAGTTTTATTGCTTAGATATGTTCATGTCCAGTGCTAAATTTGACTTCCTATGGATGATTTCTTCTAATGGAGTTTAAATTCCCAGGTTGTGGATACTAAACAATTGACATGGAAAAGCCAATATTCTGGTGAATTGGGTCAAAAATTTCTCCATTCTCTCCTTTTTCAGATAGCAATGAGTTTTTGCTTTGGACTTTGACAACAATAAGCACTGGGTTTTGATACCCTAATTTTATTTGGGATAACTGCCTTACGGTCTGTAAATTTGCTTACTTTCTAATGTCGGTAGATGTAAAATCGATGCTGTGATATTCTTACATTTCTTTGAATACACTGGACCTTTTAAAGGCAGATCATAGGAGAGGCCGGGTGTGGTGGTTCAAGCCTGTAATCCCAGCACTTAGGGAGGCTGAGACAGGAGAATCACGAGTTCAAAGCCAGCCTCAGCAATGGCGAGGTGCTAAGCAACTCAGTGAGACCCTGTCTCTACATAAAACACAAAATAGGGCTGAGGATGTGGCTCAGTGGTCAAGTGCCCCCGAGTTCAATCTCCAGTACCAAAAAAAAAAAAAAAGAAAGAAAGAAAATTTCAAACATGTATTTGGACCCTGAATTGCTTTAGCCTTTAGGAAACCTCACTTCCATTAAGAGTTGACTACCTAAAATTTCAAAACCTTTTATTCCAAAGTTGGAGAAAAAAGTAAAATTTAAAAGACAAAGCAAGTCTAGGAAAAACTCTTTTACATATGTGAAATACCAAGTGTTAATGTTATTCAGCTCCTACAAATTCATAAAAAAAGACAACCTAATATGAGAAAAGATGTGAATAGAAATTCATTGAAGAGAAAATGCATATGAAACAACCAATAATCATACAAATATGCTCAACCCGACACACAGAAATGCAAATAAAAATAACAAAAAGATGATTTTATGCCTTATGAGAGTAGTAAAAAAAAAATTGTTTAAAGAAAAAAGAAGTAAACGAAGTATCCAGTAGCCACAGTATTGTGGAAAAACAGGTACTTATATCTACTGCTGGTGGTTTTCAGTCTTGTTCATATAAGTTTTAAAAACAACATGGCAATGTTTATTAAAATGTTTAATGTGCGTGCTTAACCCATAAACAGTAATCATAGAAAAACACCTTCCACAGTAAAAGCACACACACACACATTTATTTATCCATTATGGCATTGTTTATAAGAGGAAAAAACATGGAAACCACTTGAATGTCTACCAATAAATGGTATAGTCATATCGTGGAATAGTCTGCATCTATGAAAAAGACTATTTACAGACTTTTTTTTTTTTTTTTTTTTTTTTAATGCAGTGGCTCTTTCCCAAGATCATGCCTTTAAGACTTTGAGAGATTTTGCTCCAAATTTCTCCAGAAATTCCCCTGGCTTTGCATCACTGGCAGAATTTCACATAGGATAATATTATGGAAAAATTGTGTTTGTGATCCTGCATGTAGTAGCAAAACAGGTGTCCCTCTCTGGGGCCACCCACACGGTCCTGCTTATGTACTTAACGGGTTCACAGCTTTTCCCCTTCTCCCCCTGAGAGGCAGAGGAAATAGCATCATCCTTCTACCAAACTGTTTTGGGTTTCACGGGCCCTGGTGTGCATTGCCCCAGACCCTTAGAAATATGACCACTTGGGTAGAACCATGTGTAAACGTTTTTTTTTTTTTAAAGAATGATTTAAGAAAGCCCTTGGGGGAGCTGGTCGGTGGGGATAGAAAAACACTATATGGGTTTTTCATAACATCTTGAACTTATAACTGTGTGAAATATTGTCCTTGAGCCATTAATAAAACCCACATTGCACCAGTGGCCTTGATGCTGAGCAAGGAGGGGGTGGGCGGCTGTATTTACTGTCCTTCAGCTCTGGGCTCTTCGTTTTGTTCCTGTTCCTTTTTGTATTTGAAGATAACTCCCAGAGCCTTCATTGTTTCTGTGACATTTCTCCTTGGAAGAATTGGTTGAGAAATTCAAACAGGGTTTGTCACACGCCTGGCGCTGCCACTTGTGGAGCCCAAATAACTTCTGGTGGCCTCTGGCTCTGACCCTGCTCTCCCCAGTTGGAGTAGATGAGAATTCCCCTGGAGCCTGAACTGTTCCAACTAGCCCAGTGCAACAGCAGTCCTGCAAATTAGTAGAGGTACACAGGGCCCGGAGAAAATTTGAAATCTTAGAAACTGCAGATTTCTAGATTAGTAGAGACAAGAGATTCCCCCCCCCTCCCCGCCACCTACTTTATAGACTGAAAGGAAATAAAGAAAGGAAGACTCCAAGTTTCTGAAGGTTGCTATAGGTTTGGGGGTGAGTACCTCAGCAAAAGCTTTCGGAGTGTGGTCTTTAGACAAGCTGCACTAAGTTTCACCTGGAAGCTTATTAAAAATGCAGATTTCACAGAGGATCCAATTCAGTATGTCTGGAATCGGACCCGGAAACTTGAATTTTAAAGGCTTCCAGGTGATTTACATATTGTCTAAAATGTAAGAACAATTGCACTAGGCTCCGTGTACCTAACCCAAGTACATTCTTCTTCAGCCAGTGAAGCAGAGATGCCAGGCACATCCACAATAGTTAGACAGCTGAGATTTGGACCTTGAGCCCTTAAGTTGTCCAAAACATTTTCATTGAAAAGGCAGAGTTGTTCTTCCTGATATTTGAAGGCTTGTGATTTCTAGTACTGTTAAAACAAAAGCCAATACTTTGTCTCCGTTCTATGCCTACATAAGCAAATCAATGATTCTGGCCCTCTGGAGAGGTACTGGTTTTCCTTGGGTGAGTAGATTTGATTTTTGTTCTCATGGCTTTTCCTTTGCCTGCAGAAGGCATGAGATGCTGGCATCCAGTGAGGCTGGGAGAGAACAAACAAGAATGGCTGATTTTCTTCTTGCAGAAAAATGGATTTTATCTTTTTTTTTTTTTTGGTACTGGAGATTGAACTCAGGGGTACTCGACCACTGAGCCACATCCCAAGCCCTATTTTGTGTTTTATGTAGAGATAGGGTCTCACTGAATTGCTTAGCACCTCACCATTGCTGAGGCTGGCTTTGAACTCGCGATTCTCCTGTCTCAGCCTCCCTAAGTGCTGGGATTACAGGCTTGAGCCACCGCGCCTGGCTGGATTTTATCTTCTTAATCTAATGGAAACTGTGGACCTATACCATGGGAACATTTACATACATCAACTTTCACATAAATTATTAAAGATTATGGAATTTCTTAAACTCCAATTTAAGAGCCCCTGCAAGGGAGATCTTCTTTTCTAACTTAGATTCTAGGAACTTACCAAAGATATTTTCAGGTGGATCTAGAATTTAAAATATCCAGTCTTTAAGAAAACAACAGGTAGGATAGAAACAACACATTTTATAAAATTCTGATAATTGCTGAAACTGTATGATGGTTGTTTGAGGGCTCATTAATCTATTTTCATTGTAGTTTGCAAGTGAAAAAAATAAAAAATATTTTTAAATACCTGATTTTCTTCTATCCAGTTTATATATGGTATCTCAGTTACTGAGGGAAGCTGGAGTACCAACTAAATGTCAGAGAAGTCCTATCAAGACACATGGATAAGATGCAATTTCCAAATTCTGCAGCTGTAAAAAGAAATTCTATATTACACACCAAACATCAGGTTCTACTTATAATTTATAACCTGTCTAGTTTCCATGATGACTTATATCAGTTAATATTGGTTGGTATAAGAAATTGCCACAGTGTCATATGACAGGCCATCTTCAAACTTAATAGTTTAAAAAATAAACCTTTTTTATGGATCATGTGTTTGAAGCAGGTTAGCCTCAAACCTCTGGCTAATTGTTTGGGGCAGGTTTGAGGATTTCAGTCATTCAAGTGTGTCCCAGGCATTTCTCATTTTCCTGGGGTTGTTAAGCTACCCAGGGCATATTCTCATGACAGAGGCTTTAGAAAGAAAGTCTCTGCTTGTACCATGCTGCTAACATGCTGTTGGTCAAAGTAAGTCATATGGCAGAACCCAAAGTCAAGGGGAGAAGAACAGTTCACCTTTGAAAGGAAAAATTGCAAAGTCATATAGCAAAAGGACAGAATATAGAAAGGCCAATAATCTATTTACCATAGGGTTCGTCTATTGGTTTTTCACTTCCAATAAAAAACAGTTACTTCCCATGGGTATTGGAATTGATCCAAGCCCCAGTTCCAGGCAGTAGGGCCCATGGGAAGCCTCTTTCCGCATTCCGGATTTCCCCTGATTTGGCTTCACTTGGCTTTAGCAGGACTATTTCCAATCCGGCTTTGAATTCTCCTGAAATTACTGTGTCAGTGACTAGATGGTTATAATACATAAAATCCAAAAGGCTGTCAAATTGGATGCAGACATGTAGGGCATGAATAGGCACATTAATAGGGTAGATGTACTTATTAAAACCCACTAGGTCTGGAGCTGGAGCTGGGGCTTAGTGGCAGAGCGCTTGCCTAGCATGTGTGAGGCACTGGGTTCGATCCTCTGCACCGCATACAAATAAAAAATAAAGGTATAAAATATATAACATTAAAAAAAACACACTACACATAGTCTACCAAGGAGATAAACTGCTTATCCTCTGTTAACAGAGTGCATGAGATGTCTATTCTCTCCTCTCTTCTGGCAGAGCTTCTTTTCTTTAAGGCCAGATAGGAAAAGGTATCAAACTTCAAATCAGAAGTTAAGGTTAAAGGTCAATATATTTCCTTCTCACCCTCCAAAATCAACCATTGTCAATGAAAATTTTTAGTTACTGGGAGGCATATTCCATATACATCAGTTTTCCTTTTGTGACTTTCTGTTACAAGTTTCCATTAGCTGATAAATTGTTACCTTTGAGTTTAGACAGGGAAAACATCTGGTCTAAAGTATAAAAATAGTTACTGTTCTTTTCTAATGAGAAAATATGAGACTTGTTTGTTCTATTCATTTAGGGAAAAGGTGTGGTAGGTGGATTATAAAAAATGGCCCCAATTTTCCATCTCTACCTTAACTGACACACCAATGTGACATGAAAGCAATATCCTTTCACCACAAGATGTATTCTGTTTCCCCACTGAATTGGGGCCAAATTTGTGATTTGCTCATCTAATAGTATGCTCTAGAAGAATGATGTACCAGGTCCAAGTCTAAGTCTGAAGAGCCTTTTGTGTACTTCTGCTCTCATTCAGAACTATGCCCTGGGGCCATGCAAAATAGCCAAGGCTAGCTCACTAGAGGATGAGAGACCACATGGAGCAGAGATGGTTCATCCCAACCAGTCTTTGGCTGACTTGCTAGCTGACTCACAGGAGCCTAGTTAAAATCAGCGAAGCCTTTCAAAACAGCAGCTGCCCAGTTGACCCACAGAATGTGTAAGCAATAACAATGTTTTATTGCTTTACATTACTGGGATTTTGTGATAATAAGCAAGGGATACGAGAGGAGGGAAGAGACTCAAAAAAAAAAAAAAATCTACTGAGCAGAAAAAAAATTTTCTCTTCTTGGTATGTTTAGGTGACCTTGAAGGCCAGCCTTGAAGGAAGAACATCAATACAAAGAAAATGAATTAGCTAATTTTGACATGGTTCCATGTTGGCTAATGATTACATATGACTCCAATAGCACATAATCTATTCCACAATATATTCATTCTTTGTTATCCATGGGGGATTGGTTCCAGCCCCACCATGGATACCAAAATCCATGGATACTCAAATCCTTCATATAAAATGGAGTAGCATTTGCATATAACTTATATAATCCTGTATATTTCAAATCCTCTTTAGATTATGTATAATATAGTCCAGTTTCTGTTGCTATAATTTAAAAAAAAAGAAACAGAGACTACGTAGCTTGTGAAGAAAAGAAATTTATGTAGCTCACAATTCTGGAGGTTTAAAGTCCCAAAAGCACTGGAACTCAGTCTGGTAAAGGCCTCATGGTGATGTCATCATTATGGGAGAACATGTGAAAAGGAGAGCTCACATTATAAGACAGGAAGATAGAGTGGGAGGGGAGTCTTATTCCTTTGTAACAACTCTCTAGTCAGGGTCCTATGAGAACTACCTTAATTATTTCTGAGAGTAGCACTTTCAGTGACCTAATGATCTTCCTCTAGAACCCAGCTCTTAAAGGTCCCACCATCTTTAACATCACCCCAATGGGGACCAAGATTCCAACACATGACCCCTGTGGGGACAAACCATATTCCAACCATAGGAAACACCTAATGCAATGCAAGTGTTATGTAAATCATTATAATATTTTATTGTTCAGGGATTAGTAACAAAGAAAACTGTGTATATGTTCAGCATAGATGAACAATTTTTTCCAAGTATCTTCATTCTGAAGTTGCTTGACTCCATGGATGTGGAACCCACAGATATGGGGAGCTGATGGCCTTTTACAAATATTACAGTGTCAGGATACTTGTATAAAACAAACGCTTTAGATGAATGGGAGCTAAAGTGCTGATGGAGGGATAGACTGAATGTGGGGGAAGTGTAGTGACATAGGGAGGAACAGCTAAAACACAAGCCCTGAGTCATTACTTGCAAACACCCTGTTCTGTCTTTGAGAACTGTGTGGGAAGAGTCAAGAGAGTTACCATCAACTGACTCCAGGTTCTTGGGAGACTCCTTTACAGGAGCCACAACTTAGCATGGTCAGGTTATGTTATGAGAGCCCAATCCTTTGTGGTCATTAGCATTGTGGGTAGACCTTAGATAAATGGAGGGACTTTGTCTTCTGAAATGATGGGAAGTCTATTAAAAGGATCATCTGTTTTCCTCCCCAAAGCATAATTCTAAATGGGAATCGACTCCAGCTCTTCTCAACAATAGAAGACAGAAAGGTCTAAAAGGGAGCGACCATTCTGGAAATTGAGGCCTCCTCTGAGTTCCCTATTTGAAAAACTACATGTCGGGCCTTATCAGGCAAAGCCACTGACACCTAAGCTCCAATCCCTCAAGTCCAGCTAGCTGCATGCACACCCAGAATGGTCACTCACTCTGTTCTTCACATTCTCCCTTCCATCCCATATTGACCATCAAGAAAAATGGGGAAAGTCAACTCTGCTCCATGAGAGGGTAATCACCTGCCCTACATCTCCTACCCTCTACTCAAGCTGCCTAGAGTAATTAGAGTAACACACCACTATATTTAAAGGCACTTTGTGCTTTAAAATATCTTCCAATATCTTACCTCATTTTACCTTAAACATAAAAAAAATTATTCAATAGGAAAGAAATGTTATTTTATAGACTAGGGCAACTAGGATATAAAAACTCAGGGGTGACCCCAGGAATCTGGTAACTAACTTCCAGCCTGATTCCTGGATGACCCAATAGACAAGCAGCTTGTGCATGCCATGATGACTCAGCTCATAAACTTTTTAACTTTGCTCTAGTGTTGAAAGATCACTGCAGAACACATCTTCCCAGAGCAACAGAATCTTCTGGTATGGCTCTTTTACTTTGCTGATTTGAAGCTTTCTATTTTGATGCCTTAGAATAAATGACAACAGAAGAGAGGGGAAGTTTATTATAAATGCTGCTGAATCTAATGACAAGTAATCAGTTCCACAGGTATTGTTTTCACTGATCTTTTTCCATGTGCAGCTCTCAGGAAATCCCATTACTATTGATCCCCTTCAATTTTAATGCTATAATGATGTTCTTTTCCTCCACAAGGGAAATGATTATGTGCTCTGACTGCCATGCTTGGAATTGTATGAATAATTGTACAATATTTATATACGTATCTTTGTTGCCCCAGCAAAATACTCAATGCTGAGTATTTTGAAATGGTTGAAATGGTTTGTGAATGTCTTTTCCAAATCTCCTCCAGATGTGTCAGACAGTACACTGTAAATCAGATTTTCCTCCTCCTCCTCCTCCTCCTTTTTTTTGGTTTTTGTTTGTTTGCTGGTATTTGGTTTTAAGGTGGCAAGCATTTTGGATTATACAGAAGAGATCACTGTAAGAGGTTTACTCTCTGCTCCCAATGCCCCCCTTCCCTTTCCAAAGAACTCTCTTTCAATTTTAAGAAGTCAAAAACTTCCTGTGTTATTTTTTCGGATTTGCCCTGCAAAATTCAAACCTTTGTCTGGGCCAGAAGAAGAGTCGGGAGACTCCTTCCAGACTGGCAGCCAGCTTTCAGTCTCCCCTTTCCAAGTGAAGAAATAAATTAAAACTGACACTTGAAGTGTGTGAGAGCCTGCTGCTTTTAGGTTTGTGTTCATGCAAGCTTGTTTATTTTTGTTCCAATGCAAAAAGACTTATAACCCCAAATTATGAATCCTGACACTCTTTTGTTACATGGATGCACTTAAATTGGCTTCTCAGGCTGGGGCCATAGCTCAGTTGGTAGAGTGCTTGTCTTGCATGCGCAAGGCCCTGGGTTCAGCTTCTCACTTTCTGATGGCTTTGAAAGCTTTTGTTTTCAACTTTAAACCTTCAAGGGCAAGAAAGGTCCTTTTCTAAGGAGGGCCTGGCAAATTCCACCTCCAAGAAAGGCTGTACTTGCATGGCTTGTCTTTAATTAGGGCCTGGGGATTGATGGATGGATAACCTTGGCTGCTGCTGTATTTGCTCTTTGTTGGCCCCTTTTCTCTTCCAGAAAATTGAAGTAAATGTATGAAAATGTGTTTCTAAATAAAAGCTGGCAAGCAATGTGTTAGCCTGGAAATAACTTTTTCAAGACATTTTTTTTTTAAAGTAAGAGTACTTCATTATTTGAAGTTTTCAAAAGATAACAGATGATGGCTGATTTGGCTGAGCTCATGGTATTGGCTCAGCAAGTGTGAAACTGCATTGATTTTGCAAAACAGAAAAACTGACATGATTTGTATGGACAACCCATCCAAACAGACATAGGAAGGTGGGAGATCCTTATGTTCTCTTCTGCTAATGCACAGCTTATGACTTTTCTTTATAACTTAGCAAGAGGAGAAGTTGGTCTAATGGGAACAATAGTTTTAGGAGTTAGAATTGGCCTAGGCCCCAAGTGTCCTGTTGGAAGCATAAGAGCTCATCCTGGAGAGCATGGTATAAGGAACTTAAACATCACTGAAAAATCACTGGGCATATTTTGAAACCTGAGCAGAATTCTTGGCTTCTCCCTTCCTGTTTCCTTTATTCACGTCCAGCCTCCATATTCCACCTTTTTGGTATGTCAACCAGATTCTTGGGGCTGAGGGTGATAGTGGTGATGAATTTAGAATTTGACCTTTGCACTGGAGATCAGGTGCCCAGAATTAGTTATAGATGTGTCAGTTTACCTGTGACCTCTCGGAGGGTGGAGATACACACACACACACACACACACACACATGCAAACACATATCAAAAATTTGTGAGGCAAAAGAGAAATAATTTAATTGGCAAGATATTTTATAACATTATAATTCTAAAATTTAAAACAAACCTATGTGTATTTTGCAGAGGGGATACCCTCAAATGCCTGGACCAGGTTCACTAATTCTGTATTCCAGGTTCCTAAAGGATTGCTCTAACCACCAGGAATCCTATGTAACTTGCTTTCAAGTTTCCTCCAAATGAAATAACTGCCAGGAAGAGTTAGTCGGGAGAGCTCTTCTACTTATACCAGCAACTTTGCTATGGGGACATTTCAATCCATACACTAGGATAACTGTGTCTAGACAAAAATCCAGTGATCTTTTAAAAATGCCATCTAAATCATACCAACTCTCCTGCTCACTTAAACCTCTCTGATGATTTCCTATGAGCAGAGAACAAACCCAAATGCTGTGGCCTCTGTCACCCTCATGTTTTAGTCTGTTTTTCTTTCCTACCTTGTCTCCTGCCCCCTCTCCATATCCCACCAAGCTTTACACAATGGTTCTCTCCCTCACCTCTCATGAATGCGCTCACTTTTGCCTTAGGAGGTGTGCATTGTGCAGATTGTTCTGTTGCCCGGATCTTCACATAACTGCCCACTTCCTGTCACCCCTGTCTTTGCTCATGCATCTCCCCTCAATGAAGCTTCTCTGACAACTCCATCAGATGGTTTCCAACCAATTGTCCTATCCCAGGGTTGCATTCAGAAATATATAGGCTTTCATTACTTTTTTTCATACAACTTAACAGTCTCAGAAGCTATCTTGCTCATTTAATTGTTGACTTACATATTGTCTTTCCTCCTCCTCCTTCTTTGGCCTCAGAATTAAACACTGGCAGAGCAAAGAAGGTCTTTTCTGTCTCGTCCCACACAGTATCCTCAGTGCCTGTGATAGCTCCTGCTACATATCAGGAGCACAGTGAACATGTATGAATGAATGAATGAATGAATGAATGAATGAATGAATGAATGAATGAGCAAGCCAGCCAGGTACTCCACTGGTGACTGATAATTAACAGAGCAAAACTGACACCTACTTACCTTCATGGGGCTTGCAGGCCAGCGGAGGAGGAAACAGAAAGCCAAATGTTCAGCCCACATACTCTTCCACAGTAAGTGCTGTGAAGGAAAAACTCAGGGTATGTGATAAATTTTAACAGGAGTCTGGTCTAGTCAGAAGGAGCCATGGAGGTTTTCCTGGAGAAGTGAAGTTTGCAGATATTTGAAGCATAAAAGAGAAATTTTCCACTTGGTAGCTTGGTGTTAATTTGGTTATTAGCCTGTTAAGAAGATAATATACTGAGTGAAGGAAAATCAAATGCAAGTAAATGGCCCCCAAGTAGCTGCTGAGCCTCCTCCAGCACAGCAGACTTCAGATTCACAAGTGTTTTTATGCTCAAATTCACTGACTTTCCTCCTTTCATTTCCTTGTTTCTCTCTTTTTTGTTTTTTTAAAAAAACATTGAGAAGCTCTCCTCACCAAGGAAACTGATTTTTTTTCTACCTACACTTGCTTTTTGCCCCTTCAATCAATTGTTTCCCACACTGATACTTTAAAAATGTCTTTTCCCATATAATTTGATCTTTTTTTTTTGTATCAAACAGTGATGATAAAAACCCAGGCAGCCTCTGCCAAAAAACCTTTTTGTTTTTCCTCAAATTCAATTTGCACTTCAAAGGAAGTTTCTTCATTTAAATCAACTCCTGAGAAAGGTAGCTACTTGAAGTTAGGCAAGTGTGTTAGCTTTCTGTTGCTACAATAAAAATGCCCAAGAAAATCAACGTAAAGGAGGAAAGGTTTATTTTTGTCTTATGGTTTCAGAGCATTCAGTCCATGGTCACTTGGCTCCATTGTTTCTGGGCTGGTGTTGAAGCAGAACATCATGGTGGGGAAGGAACACGTGGTAGAGCAGAGCTGCTCACATCCTGGCAACCAAGGAGACAGAAAAAGAGAAAGATTGAGCTTGCAGGGGGTCAGGGACAAAATATCCCCTTCTAGGACAAGGCCCAGTGACATGCTTCCTCCAACTAGGCCCCACCACCTAAAGTTTTCACCACTCCCCAAAACCCATGGAGCCATAAATCCATCAATGCATCAACCCATTGATGAGACTAGAGCCCTTGTGATCCAATCACCTTCCAATTCCCCAACTCTGAACACTGCTGCCTTGGAAACCAAGCCTTCAACCCATGAGCTTGTGAGGTACATTTCAGGTCCAAACTATGACAGCAAGTTCTTTGGCACTTTCTAAAATATTTTTCATTTTAAACTGACAATTTATAATTGTGTATATTTCTGGAATACAATGTTACGTTATGATTTATTAGTATAGTGTGGAATCATTAAATCAACCTTATTAGTAATTAAAGCAACCATCACCTCAGATAACTAACATTTTTTGTGGTAAGAAGATTTGAAATTTACTCTTCTAGCAATTTTGAAGTGTACATTACTTTATTAGTTAACAATATTCACCAATTATCCAATAGATCTTTATGAAAAAGCTCTTTTTGTACCCTTTGAGATTTTGTACCCTTTGACCACCATCTCCTTATTCCCCAAATTTCCAACATCTATAACCACCATTCCACTTTCTGTTCCTATGAGTTCTATTATTTTAGATTTCATGTATAAGTGAAAGCATGCTATATTTGTCTTTGTGACTGGCTTATTTCACTTAGCATCATGTTTTCCAAGCAGCTCTATGTTGTCGCAAACGACAGGATTTCCTTCTTTTTAAGGCTGAATAGTATTCCACTGTGTATGTGTACCAGGTTTTCTTTATCCATTTTGTATGTGTGTGTGTGTGTGTGTGTGTGTGTGGTGCTGGAGATTGAACCCAGGGCCTTGTGCATGTGAGGCAAGCACTCTACTCACCCCTATCCATTCATTTGTTGATGGACACTTAGGTTGCTTCTATCATTTGGCTATTGCAAATAATACTGCAATGAGTGTGGGAGTTCAGATATCTCTTTAACAAACTAATTCCCAGTCCTTTGGATAAATACTCAGAAGTAGGATTGCTGGATTGTAGGATAATTTTATTTTTAGTTTCTTCAGGAACCTAATAGCTGTTTTTCATAATGGCTGTACTAATTGTATCCACCAACAGAGTGTGAGGGCTCCCTTTCCTCCACATCCTCACCAATATTTCTTACCTTTTGTTTTTTTGAGAACAGTCATTCTGACAGGTGTGAGATAGTAGTGATTTTAATTTTCATTTCTCTGATGATTACAGACGTTGAGTGTTCTTTCCATGTATCTGTTAGCCATGCATATGTCTCCTTTGGAGAAGTGTCTATTTGGGTCTCTTTCTATTTCTCAATTTTACTTTGTTTTCTTATTATTGAGTTGTTTGGACTCTATTTATTTGGTATTTTAACCCCTCATCAGATGTGTGGCTTGCAGATATTTTCTCTTAACCTGCTGGTTATTTCTGTGCACGGTAGTTTCCTTTGCAGATCCTCAGCACTTTGTTGTCTTTCTCAGAGCACAAGACCATCAAAAGTGGGAAAATAAAACTGAGTCTGGAGCTACAAAAGATGCTTTAGGTTTTGGATATTCCCACCTGGGAAAAATCCATGTTCCTTCCCTCCCTCTTAGCGTTCTGCTATGGCAGGTCAGGGTCTTCTTTTCACCTGTGTCTCCACATCAAAATGAATGAAGCACTGAGATGCCCGCTCCTGTCCTTCATGCCTGGGTTAGCTGTACATTTCAAGAAAAGGACTTCCTGTCCAAAATCACAGGAAGAATTCTGTTATGATCAGTTAGAAAATGCTGATTCGCTGGACCAAGAGTTTGAGGTCTAGCTGCTAGACTGAATATACAAGTTGTTCATTTGTTCCCCATAGCCCTGACTTGAAAACTGACACCCTCCAGCAGAGGACAGAGCACTGGAGCCCCCTATCTGAGGAAAGTGCTGTGTGTCATGGACCAGGTATCTCAAGCTCTCAAGAGGCCTGTACCTCACATGCCTGCCTCTTAAATAAAAAGAGCAATGTTCCTCATATATCCCTATAGGGGCTGTGTGGTTACATCAAGGTGCTCATCCTCCAAACAAATGATGTTTAAAGCCTATGACCTTTCAACAATTACTTAAATATAAAGTCAGTGTTGATCTGAAAAACACAAACTTTCAGGTACAAAAGTCCAATCTGGTAGGCAGCAATTACAAACAAAAAGCTCTCTCCAACTTTGCGGGTAAGTATGCGTAAAAATCAAGAAGAGAAAATATTCTCAGATGAAAAGTTTCCTGAGGTAAACTTGGGTCTTTGCTTTAGGTAAAAATTGAAATGGAAAGAAAAACATGCTCAGAGAAACAAAAAGCTTAGAACAGAGTTTTGGAAATGAAGTCTTTTTAGACAGATGGATATAGTTTTGGAATTGTTTTTGGAAATTGTTTTTTAACCCTTTGACCTAAAATTTTGCTTTAAATGTTGCAGAATAAAGAATTCTTTTGGTGTTCTGAATAATGTTCTGTTTAGAAACCAGCATTTATTTTATCGAGAGATATATTTGATCTAATAAGATGAGAATATTCTCTTTCAGTTTCTTTAGACTGAAAGAATCTGAATTTAATAAGGGGGAAAAGAAAAACAACTCATGGTGTTCACACTTTGAAGGGTGGCTAGCTCATTTAGCAATGATTATCTCAAATCAAGTTGAATATATTCATAGCACTAGGGTTGGTCCTTCAAACTTTGTTTCAGCAATGTATAACATACTGGAAATGAGGTATTTTTAATAGAGTTTTAAAATTCCACCCACGATCTTTCACATGCTAAGTGTATCAATAGATGTTTCTTGTTAGAGGTGCTCAGCATGTTTGAGCTTGTGCTTGTTAGAGTTATTTACATGGCCCAAGGTCAAATGGTGTTGCTTCACATTTTGCTCCTCAGGAATGCCACTAGG
>PVHX01010902.1:17431-67376 GCA_004024805.1 Geosciurus inauris
GACCTAACACTAGGCTTCATTGTTTTTATAGCAAAAGATCAGTTTCAATGAGGTGGTAGAGAATTTTACTTCTAATGGGTCTGTTCAGCAATATATTCACCAGGCATTTGGAGTTTCAATGTGGTTGTTCCTGATCTGAGCTGTGCTGGTTCTCACATTGTCTTGCAGGTGCAACAATAAGAGAGAAGGTCAAGTGCGGCATTCTTTCCAACAGAGGCAATGGACAGTGGCTTCACTTTGCTTGAGGATTATGGAAGAACTTGAGATGTCTGGAGGTCATTGATGGTAACAGGAGGAGAAAATTGAACTGAACAGGCTGCTTCCACTTACTGAGGCTCCTTTAGGAGATTATTTACAAGTCTCAGAGTCCAGCTCTGGTTGAGCTCAGTTTTACGTAGTTGGAGCAAAGCTATAAAGTAAACTGAATTCAGCCCATCCAACATTTGAAAGGGCAAGGGAGAGGGGAGGGGATAAAGAGAAGAGGGAAGAGAAAGAGGACTCCTCCTAAAACCTGCCTGATTTATTCCTTTCCTCTTTGTCTTTGTCCGCTTGGCTCTTATCTCTTTCACTAAGTCTGCAAGTGGAGTGAATGGAGGTGAATGGCCAACATGGTAGCCTCCGTTGCTGTTCTGGTATTAAAGCCTCGAGACTTAGGCAGCCATTTTCCTTTGGATCATGGATGTCCAAAGTCATATTCTATTAGCTCAGCAGCACATGCAAAATAATAACCATAAACCCAGAAATGTGCTGCGGAATTTTCTCCAGCTCTCTTAACGAGCTTTGCAAAGCTCCTCTGTCAAGGAGAGTGGGGAATGTGTAATTTCAAACACATTTTTAATAGTTTCTCTTGGCTCTCTCTGAAGAAGAGGGAGGCATGCTGACGCGGTTCTAAGAGAGGCAGCAACTTTACAAGAGTAATGTTAAACAAATCACCCAGGTGCTGGTAGCACTTGGAAAGCATGGGGAGCTGCCTGGGAAGCTGTGGATCATCAGGCAAAGAGCAGCACTAGAATCTGATGTGTGATTCTGGAAGTCAATCTAGTGTGGCATTTGGTGGATATAAATGCAGACAGGCAGCTCCAGTGTCCTCTGTCCAACTCATTCTTAGTTGCATCTCCTTTTCAGAGACCCTATTCCTCTTATAACCAAGCAAGATTTTGGAAAACAGAAAAAAGGTAGCAAGAGTGGAACTTGTATCAGGTGGTAGACCACCAAGGAGCATGAGTTAGGATGCCTGAAACTCTTGGTTCTCAGGTGTAGCTGCAGAGACCTGATACAGTCCAATGTCCAGACAGAATGAAGAGGACTCAGAAAACCTGGATACCAGGGGGCAGAAGATGCATGACTTCAAAGTCCACTCTTGTTGAAGAACCCTCCTCAAAAGACTCATCCCAAAAGACATGAGGAGCTGATAAGAAAATTTTATACTCAGGACAAAAAACATTTATATCAAATAGAAACTCTGTATGTCCTATCTCTCTTTATTTCCTCACCATTTGTTTAAAAGTCCTTGACCATATTTTCTTAACTAAAAACCAGATCTCATGGTAAGATAGCAAGTCAGGATATTTGAAATTGGGATCAATGCGACATACATTTGATTCAATGAATCTACTGAAGCAATAATGATTTTCAAATCAGGAAATGCCACCTTTATTGAAAAAGAAGATTCTATTTTTTATCCAATAACTGATCATGAAGAAGTTATTTCCTCATAACCAATTTCAATGTATTATCTCTTTGAAAGGAAGAGAGAAATAAGGGATAATTGAAGCAGGGTTCTAGAAAAGACACTGAAGAAAATTTGTTTCCAGCTCCTCATTTGACAGATGATGAAATGGTCTAAAAAATCACAAAATCTGTGGCTGAGAAACACAGGTCCCCACTTCTAAGTCCAGTGTTATTTCTAGTGCCTTCTACAGCCCATTCTATCTGTTTCTTTTGGGCCAGTTCTGCCATGAGGGGTTATTGCTTCCAGTGGAAGTTATCAGGCTGCTTCTTTTACTCCCAAACCCTTAGCAGCCTTGCAGCCCTAGTGGAATCCTTGGGAAGGAAAATGCTAAGTGGAGTCTGGCTTTGGTACAAGTAGGCTAATCATGGTGAGAGACTGGTCGGAGCTACGAGAAAGACAGGAGCTCTCTGTACTACCATTTTCCTCCCCGCAATCCCCGGAGCTTGTCCTCCCAGTCTCTTTGGGTCATCTATTTCTTCCCTGACAAAAACATCTGGTTGTTTCAAAACTGAAATTTTCATGCATTTCAACTCATGCAGGAATGTTGAAAAGCTGTTCTAAAAAACATAGCTCCTCCCTGTGCCAAACCAGTTGGGCTGGAATGAACAACTGTTGTTATAAATCTCCACTCTGCCTTCTTCAACAGCCCCAGAAGGCACAAAATAGAACGTTTCATGAGACCAGCTAGATGGATTGAATCAGACTTGCCTAGAGGAGTCCTGAGCCTTGCTGTGTGGAAACACCCCCTTTCTCTCCTCTCTCCTCTCGCTTTCTTTCAGACCATTTCAGGGACTGTTGGCAAGTGAACAGCATGTCAGAGTTCTCTGTGTTCACAACAAATTCCTTTGTGTCTTTAAGTGGAAAAATATTTTATGACATGGCAGAGCAACTGCTTGTTCTGTGAGTGATTCACAAAGAAAACTCAACAACCTAATGATGTGTGTCCTCGCCAAGACCGAGGGAGGGAAAGGGACAGGGAAAAAAAGTGACCTAGAATCAAAAGACTGAGAGAAACCTTGGAAGTCATTTAAGATGCGAAGCCACCATTCCTCCCAAGAACTCCCAGCAATAAGCTGTGGAGCTTCCTCCAATACTATCCAATATCTCAAACCTATAACTTTTAACTGTTTGTATCCACAGAATAAAACACCTTCTCTGAATTCCACACACAAAATGTCTTGTCCACTTTACTTTAGTTTTCTCTCCACTACTCACTCTTCTTTGGGAATGTGAGTTCTCATCAAGCTCTTCCGGTGCAGCTCTTAGTGCTCTAGATAAAGTGCTACCACTTGTTTCTGCAAAGTATCTGTCAGCAGACGACTTTGATCTCACCATCACAGATAGCTCACTACTTCAAAAGGCAGCCTTTGTCCTAAGAGGCTTGTCATTCCCTTGTTGAACAATATTGTCTCTCCCTCTCTCCTTATTTCTCCCTTCTGAACAACATCCTCTTCTTAATAGATCCAATTTTTTTTCCCCTGTTGATTCTCATGATTTTTCAGAACTCTCCCCAGTGTTGCTGCTCTGAACACACTGCAGTTATTCTTAATCCTCTGATCTTTTCCATGTGAACTTCTGCCAACCTGGGTATCCTCCATCCTGTTCTTTTGTGACTCACTTTTGGAATATTAAACATGAGACTTTACATTTCTTCCCTGTTGAGTTTCATTCTGTCCATTTTAGTTGGTCTGTGAGACTGTCAACTGTGTTTTGAATCTTGAATCTGTGTTCCATAGAATTGATTCTTTCAAACTCTTTCACTTGCAATGTTGATATTTTCTGTCTTCCTCAAACCTCACCGATAAAAAAGTTGAAGTTTAGAAACAACAGGCCACTGATCTCTTTTCAGATTCATCGTTCACCAATTTCGAACTCAGCTCCTATTTCACCATATTTCTATAAAACTTATTGTTGGATATTTTGCCACAGGCTTTGCTGAAATCGTTGCGCACCATGTCCACTGCAGTTTCCTCATCTGTTCACCTGGAGACATGTCAAAATGGAACTAAATCTGGTATGAAGAGATGCACCAATACATAGGAACCTATTGTGGCAGCATGAGGAGAAGCTTTCTTTTCTAAATAGGAAGGAAAATTCTTGTGAACCTATTTGGTCAACTCCCTTTGCTGCTGGCATCCTCCCTGATTCCCCTTTGCAGCCACATTTTTGTCTTCAAAGTACCAAGAAGCCTTTTTTTGAATATCAAAGATGTATCTGACTATTTTCCTCAGATCCCATTACGCTACTTTTCTAGATAATACCTAGATAGTAGCTGTCTGGGCCTTGGCCTAAAAGAGTATAAAGGGAATTTGTGGTAAGACCAGTTACTAGTACCATCACACTCCCTGGGAGACTGCTTATTCGGCAAAGCTGACCTTTCTCTCCATATTTGACTTTGTGCCTCTGAACTCCCACCCACAGTCAACTCCCCAAACCCTATACTACTACATGGGCAAATGTGGGCACACCCACTGCATGATGCAGATGCTCACCATCCCTAGGTCAGGCTCTATTTGGCCAGTATTAAAAATGGCCTCAAGGGGCAGGAAAGAGTAAGGAGAGGAGATTGGTCAATAGTCTTAAGTTACAGTTGGTTTGTTAGTCAGCTTTTTGTCACAATGACCAAAATACATGATAAGAACAACTTAGAGCCCACTACAGTGGTCCACACCTATAATCCCAGAGGCTTGGGAAGCTGAGACAGGAAGATCACTAGTTCAAAGCCAGCCTTAGAAAAAGCAAGGTGCTAAGCAACTCAATGAGTCCCTATCTCTAAATAAAATACAAAATAGGGCTGGGGATGTGGCTTAGTGATCAAGTGTCCCTGAGTTCAATCCCCAGTACCCCCCACCAAAAAAAAAAAAAAAAGAACAACTTAGAGGAGGAAAAGTTTATTTGGGGCTCATGGTTGCAGAGATTTCAGTTCATAGGCAGCTGACTCTATTGCCCTGGGCCCAAGAACATCATGGTGGAAGGGCATGGTGGAGGAGCACTGCTCTGTTATGGAGGCCAGGAAGCAGGGGAGAGGGGAAGCGGCTGCAAGGATGATGAACCCTTTTAGGGCTTGCCCCCAGTGACCCCCCTTCTCCAGCCACACCCCAGCTGCCTACATTTACCACTCAGGTGTTTATTCAAACTAGAATGGACTAATTAGGTTGCAGCTCTCAAAATCTAATAATTTCACCTCCTATATTAATACAGGAGCTTTTTAAGGATACTTCATATCCAACCTATAATGTTGGATCATAGAAATAAGTTTTGATATGCTATTGCACAGTAGGGTGATAAAGATAAACATAATATACTACATAGTTCAAAATAGCTAGAAAATAGGATTTTGAACATTTCACCACAAAGAAATGACAAATGTTTACGTAGTTAAGTTTAGCCTGATTTAAACATTACACAATGTGTAAATGTACTGAAACATCACATTACCCCATGATTTTGTACAATTTTTGTGTCAAGAAGAGAGAGAAAGAAAACAAGGAAGAAAGGATGGATGAATGGAAGGAAGGAAGGAAGGAAGGAAGGAAGGAAGGAAGGAAGGAAGGAAGGAAGGAAGGGAGGGAGGGAGGGAGGGAGGGAAGGAAAATGGCCTCAAGGGGGTTTTGCCTTCAAAGCTTTATTTATTTACTTTTATTTTTTATTTCTTTGGGTACTGGGGATTGAAATCAGGTTGACTTGACCACTGAGTCACATCCTTAAACTTATTTTGTATTTTATTTATAAGGTCTCACTGAGTTGTTTAGGGTCTTGCTTTTGCCGAGGTTTGAACTTGCCATCCTCCTGTCTCAGCCTCCTGAGCCGCTGTGATTACAGGTGTGCACCACCATGCTGGCCAAAATTTTATTTAAACCATGCTAATCCAAGGTAGATGAATTGGGATTCTAAATACTTCCACCTCTTCTTTTCCTCATTGGCTTTTCCAAAACTCATCTTTATTAACAACAAGCAGAACAGCTCATTTTTCATTCATTTGGCAGAGTCATTAAGTTCCTACTATGTGCCAGTCTGAGGTAGGCACAAAGGATTCAGAGGTGAGCAACACAGAATCACTGCCCTTGGGGTGTTTTGAAGACAGGACATTAGAAACCACAGTTTGGGGCAGAGGTTATAGGAAGGACAGGGGAATAACAGCTGAGAAGTCACTCCAGTGGTGGAGAAAGTAACACAGGAAGGGGTCACCTGAGAGCACCTAAAAGCCCAAGGGGAGCTAGTTGTTGCTGGGGACGCTGCCCAGAGTTAAGTCCCTGAAGCTCTTTTGAATAATCCTAAAGTTGAGGGTTCCATCTGCATGTTGGAAATTGGATCTAATGCTACTTATTTCATAGCCCCACTCAATTTAAACTCCGGGACTGTCCTGGCCTTTGTTTATCTGCAGAATATTTACCTAACTGCAGGGTCATTTATTTTTTGTAGGGAAAATGTCTGTAGCGCTTCCATCTCCTTGCTGGAATTGCCAGTTCTTCCCACTGAGTCTCCCCTTCCTCTTCAAAACACCAGTTATGCCCAGCAGTGCCCCAGAGTCGCCTGTTATAATTAGAATTTCTGACTTCTATCCCAAGGGCATTGGATTTAAGACACTTGGGCTGGGAAAATGTGTTTTTGACGCCCATCACCAAGGCTCCGTTTATACAGCCTGGCAGGATCAATGGAGTGCACTGTGCTTCTCCTCCCTTTCTGGGGGCGTCAAGGTCTCCTGGTCGTCTGGCCACAGACGCTCAGGGCCCACAGAGCCTGGGCAGCCAGAAGAAAGGAAGGTGAAAAGCAACTTTATGAGAAGGATTTGCTCCTACTTGTCCATTTCAGTTTCTGGCTGTTTGGGAAGGAACGGCTGCATTCTCAGGGCAGACCTCTGCTCTGTCTCCTGTCCCTGCCTTGGCCCCCTCCTCCTAACAGGACAAGGCACATCTTCCTCGCTGTAGCTGGACAGCCACTCTGTCACCTTGTCAGGCATTCTTGATTTCCTCTTTCCCAGGCCACCCCAGGGCTCGTGGCCTCCAGAAGCACCTCGGTGGAGAGTGAGAGGTTTTGCACAGAAACTCAGAGCCGGACCGCCAGGGAATACATCTGCAAACGTGGAAAATTTCCCATTTGCATTCTCCCTAAACATTTGACAAGAATTAAAGTTTCCCCCCGGGGAACCAATTTCACATATTGAAACCAAACTTTTTTCCTTCTTATATTCTCTCTCTCTCCCCATCTCGGATTCAAAAGGAATGACTTCCTCTGAAGTAAAGCCACTTGTGCTGGATGTGTGGTGGTAAACACCGCCTGCCTAGCGTGCCCCCGGTTTAAATTAGGGTGCTGTGGCCGACTTCGTGTTTACTGTTCTGAATGCGTTTCAGACCTGTCACAAGTCATATCCTACTGTGGCACCAGTGGCTGGCCAAGGCAAAATCTGTTTTCCCTGGAAAAATAATAAAATGCGGAGCTGGGTTCTTTTAAAATGGCTTCTGTTTCACAATTCAAGTTGAGTTTTCTGTCAGGAAATGATTACCCATTAGGCTTTTAAGGTGGAGGAAGGGAGTGAAGAGAGAAAGGACAGGAAGGCAGAGGGGGAGCAGGAGGAGACAGAAGGCCCGATTCAATGGGGTGTGCTCTGTCTTCTGCCCCAGTCAGGCTGGCTTGGGCTGAGCACTGGTTGACTGGGTCCTCAGGCCCTCGACTTGTTCCTCGAAGTCTGACAGCAAGCAACACTCCAGGCAGGGGAGAATCTGCGCTCCCGGCAAAGCAGCAGCTATCAGGTTCTCTAGTGGTGGGGTCACTTATGCAGCTCTGGGCAGGGCTCCCTTCAAACAGGGACAGGGTCCAGCATAAGTAGACTGAATATACATCTGTAATGAAGCCAAGCAGCCACTGGATGTCAGCAGCTGGTGTCATTTTGAAACCACGGGGATGGGCGAGGGAAGATTCCAGGCATCTTGAGACAAGTTGGCTTCCAGGAAAACAAAAATGGAAATGAGGAGCGTGAAGTTGGGGAGAAGAGGGCCACGGGTGGACTGAACACAGATGGACAGCCATAAGTATGCATGTCTGCCAATGCAGGTTTCAAGTTGAATGTTGATGGCACACACAAGCCAGATTGTAGCATGTTTGTGAGCATCTCCAAAAGGGTGGTGAGCTCAAATACACATTTGAAACTTTCATTGGAAACACATGCTCAATTAACAAAAAAGAAAGCATATCTTAGAAAATTAAACTTGCACCTAAGCAATGAATAAGCTGGCTCATTTTTATTTACTCGCCATCCTAATGTTTTGGCTGTGGAAGAAGTCTAGAAGGTTTTCAGACACACTGAACCCTATGGCAGACTTTCCAGAATCAAGCTACAGCTGGGAGAAGGATGGAAAACTGGAGTTTTTATTTAATACCCTGAGTGACCCTACTTATGCAGTTTGGAAAAGGGATTTAGAGAGAAATTATTCATTTTATCGTAAACTTGTTATAATACACATATAGACAAATGTTATAATACACATATAGACATAATCAGCTCAATGGATTTTCTTAAACTGAACATATTTGTGTAACCAACACCTGGGTCACAGAAAAATAATAGTAATTATCAGAGAAGTCTCACGCATGTTGGCTTCCATGCACTACCCTCTCCCCCTCAATCATTACATTTTACTTTACCTTTTCCTTGCCAGTCACTAAAGATGATGATGATTTATTTTGTGTCAGAACTTCAGGGCAAAGTGAACCCAAGTCCCTACCACCATGATATGCCATGTGCCTGGTACCCTTTACAACAGCAGTGATGGTTTTTCTTTCCTGGCTGTGCCTGTATCCTCCCTCAGACTCTGTGATGCCACCCAGATTTCAGGGTCCAGCTCAGATATCATCCTCAAAATGTTTCATGATGTCTCCCTCTCCATATTCCAATGGCACATGGAGTTCATTAATTCACTCCTATGTGTTGAGAGCCAACCAATACCAGGATATTGAGTCTCAAAGAACTTAGCAATCTATAGGAGTTGAGAGGAAATGGGACAAATAAACACAGTTGATAAGAAAGCCTCCAAAGGAAACACTTAGCTTTCATCTCAAAAGACCAGGGACAGCTTCCTAAAACAAGAGGAGCATAAGCAGGGACCTAACAGACTTATTTAGAATGGAAGGGTGTCTGGAGAGACTAGAATTCAAAGTAGTGAAAAGAATGTGCCAAAATGAGAAAGAGGTCTATGTTGGTCAGTTTTCTGGTGCTATGACAAAATACCTGAGATAACTTGTGAGGAGGAAAGGTTTATTTTGCCTCATGTTTTCAGTGATTTCACCCATGGTCACCCGATTTCATTGTTTTGGGGCCTGTGGCAAGGTAGTATGTCATGGCAGGAAGTGGTGGTAGAGCAGAGCTACTCACTTAATGGCATCTGGGAAGCAGAGAGAGAGAAGGGTAGGAACTGAGATCCCAATACCCACTTCAAGGGCACACATCTAATGACCTAACTTTTCACTAGGCCTCACCTCCTAAAGGCTCCGCCAACTCCTAATAGAGTCATGGTTTACCACCAAGCCTTAGCACATGGGCCTTTGGGAATCATTCAAGAGCCAAACCCTAATAGGTTTTGAAGTGAGGTTGGAAGGATTAGGTGGGATCAGACTATGAAGTGTATGTCCATTTATGCTCTGGGCGGTGATATGTTCTGGCTTGACTTGATGTAGTCCCTATTCACATCTGTGGTCCCAGGATAACTCCCACCTTCACTCTCAGTAGTGATTGGTCTACACAACCAATAATATGCCATTTCATTTAATCCATACTAGAGTCATGACCTTAATCCTAAAGGCCCATGGAGTGCTTTGAAAAGGGAAGAAAGATGATCACTTTGCATTTTATTTTGTGACTGTAGGAGAATATCTCTGACCACAGTGAAGGAATTACTTTGGCCACAGTAGGAGAATGTTTTTAATAAAATAATAGAAGAGGCAAGATATTTTAGGAAACTATTGTGTTAATCCAATGTTGGTTATCAGGGAAGATATTGATAGTGATGATGGATGGATTCAAGAGGGTTTCAAGATATATGGGAAATATTGAGAGAAAGGAACAGCAGGAAGTTGGTGATTTTATTTGCTCTATGTTCATTCACTATTTATGAATTACCTTCTAAGATTTTAACTTGGATTTTGCTGGGAGCCTGGTGCCATGGTTCCAGGAACACAGAACTCTTGCAAAAGCTGGAAAAAGAAGGGAATTAGAACCATGCCCCAGCAAGGTGTCTCCCTCTCCAGAATGCACAGCTGTCCTGTGCTGAGCTGGATGGATCCCAGCAAATGGCCCAGGTTGAGGCCAAGGTCAGAAATGGGGTACAGCAGTACTGGTTTGGGGTAGTACAGCTCGGCAGCAATGAGTTCTCTGCCAAAGCATTGCCTTTTGACTAGAAGGTGGGTTTACATCCTGCAGGGTTGAGGAATGTTACAGGCTTGTGAACTACATTTTTAAAAATATTTTATCAACACCTCTAAAGTAGAGCAAACTCCAGTCAATGCCACATGTGTTTCCCATGTGTTTTGCGACTGTAGAAAGTAACCAAACAACTCTGTATTGAACTTGTCAGAATATAATCAAAAATTTTGCTAATTACTTCAGCATGATGCCTACTGAGTACTCTCCCTTAATCATTAGAAGCAGGTCCTATTAGTGAGTACCACAGCTCAATAACACCACTTTATTGTGTTTCTTGGACAACTGCAAAAGCTTATCTTTCACTCCAAGTTTTTCTCATTTTTTGGACCCTTCGTCCCTGTAACAGACATCATTACTAACTATATCAAGAGTAAAGGTTGGGAAAAGTATCATGCAAAGAAATTCCTGAAATGGGAATAGACATTCATGTTGAAGTGGAGGGTTTTGCCAAAAAGTTAAACTCTACCGAATGAATTGATTTTTTTCTAAGCTGCTGGCTTCATTGTCTAAAAGCACAGTAAACATTAAAACCTGCCAGTGTGTACTTGTGATTTAACCCATTTGCTTTATCTCTGAGAGGCCAGTAATAACGACAGGACAAAGCCAAAGGAGTTTTAAGCCCCGGGGAGAAAAATTAAGAGGTTTATAACATTTACAAAGAAAAACATCATTTCTCTTTGATCTTTACTGAGTCTCATTTCAGTTCCCTTTAAGTATCTGCATAGTCTGGGGCAGGAGTGTAAAAAAAAAAAAAAAATGAAAGCGTTGAAAAAGAAATAGTAAATTCTCCAATAGAGAGAATGCATAATTATTCATATGGATATGAGAGAACCATGGTGCAGAGCCTGTAAATGTTTATATTTGGTTTTTAAATGAAATGTGGTAAGCCCCATTTACTATTCAGAAATCCAAATTTATAAAACAGATTTTTTTGTTATTGTTGTTAGTGGGAAGAGGAGGTGGAAATGGGCTGGGATAGGAGTTTATTCATATTAAAAAAAAAAACTTTACTTTGCAAAATGGAGTCACTGAAAGCTTCCTTTAAATAACAGTCTTACTGGTGCATTTAATTTACCAAAAAAATCAATTTTAAACAGAGTTTTAGGAATAAAGTCTGGTTTATACAGTGGAAATGTTATAGGCATTTTAAAATAAAAACATACCAGGGCAAATATTCAAATAAATTTGCATTCCTTGAATAAACTTTTACTGGGCAAAAAGTGGATAGTGGCTTCAGACTATGGTGGCAGAGTCAATGTAGACAGAAAATTGAAGGGGTAAATTAAGTAGGACTAGAGGTGAAAACAGACATATGTTAAAAAATGGGTCAGAGAACAATCTAAGATTGAGTGTTAGTATTCGTAAAAGTTAACGTATTGCTAGTTCAAGATGCAGGTAACTTCCATTGCATTTAAGCACATAGGTAATTTTCTCTCCCATTCCAAATTCCTATTGACATAATCAAATAAATGTGCAACAGAGAAGTCTTTGTCTGTATTTACCTGGTTTCTATAAAACAAGCATTCCAGTTAAAAAAGAACAGAAAGCAGAGGGAAGGTTGAGCCTGATAACTCCATGCTATTATTCCTGGGAAGACTTATAAGTGTTACTGGAAAGGTAATTTGCACAAAGTAAAGAATGTAATAGTAGTTTGGATCTAGAAACTTAGATTATGTCAACATTAATTGGGGACTGGGATTATGGCGCAGTGGTAGCGTGCTTGCCTAGCACGCGTGAGGCACTGGGTTCCATCCTCAGCACCACATAAAAATAAAATAAAGATTTTCTGTCCACCTACAACTAAAAAATAAATATTTTTTAAAAAACATTAATTGGGAGTTGGGGGATATGAAGTAAAAGGCTGTTAGATGTCTTGTTTTAAAAGATAGGAGGGGAAGCAGTGAGTAGATATTTCTTGATTGACTAGGAATTTAGAAGCAAATATTACTGAAAGGCAACTTTCTGTAGAATGAACACAGGAATAGAGAGAGAATAAAATTAGACCATAAATCATGTTAGTAGGGGGAAAGTTGTTTTTATGTTGACTCTTTTCAATGTACAGAGACAATTTAGGGGACATATTCAGATTTACAACCACATGCAAATACTTTGGTGCGGGAAAACATAACATCCAGAGAGACCACATGCATTTTCTCTTGTGTGGTACTCTAACCAGTTTGGGGATGTGGAGAAGTGAGCAGAGTTGAACAGAGGTGGAGAGAAAAAAAAATGTAACCTATGTGAACGTCAAGGTTCAGTGAGAGAAAGGAGGAAAGTCAACTCAGCGAGAAAGGTGATTTGTGAGAGATCTCTAAGGTCAGGATGATCAAAGAACATTCGAGAAGAGATTGGCTTCATTTGGTACTAAGTTTTTGGCCTGCTATAATTCAGGTCTTGAGTAAAGGCGTTGCAGAAAGCTTGGCAATAATGAAAAACTCGGCGTGAGGTTTGGAGTGGTGTGGGTGTTGGGGTGGAATAAAGGAAAGGGGGAAAGGGAACACATCTGGATCAGAATAAAGCTGTGGTGTCACCCAGCTCCGAGAAGTGCTGCTAGAGACACTGAAAGGGGAGACAGACATTCAAAAGGAAACGTCTCCATGAAGACTTAAGTCCCTACAAACTCACCAAAATCTTGGAGAGGATTTCTCATTGAATGTAGTGAACAGGGTCAGGGGTTTTGTTCTATTTTTGAATATCAAGCAGCCATAGACATCTGGGACAGGGGATATATATATATAATATTAGAATTAAAAGAGAAATTTATCTAAATATAAAATGAAAAGAAAAAATAGCCCTAACACATTAAATCAGATAAAAAAATGTTAGATCAAATAAAGCAATTACCACATTAAATGTGTGTAGTTAAACTTGCTATTAAATGACGAAACTCAGAGATTTGCACTTCATGGCAAGATAAAGTGGATCAAAGTCATCCAATCCTCTCACTGCAATAACTAAAAGCAATCCTGAGCTTGGTGTGGTGGCACACACCTGTAATCCCAGAGGCTCGGGAGGCCGAGGCAGGAGGATCGCGAGTTCAAAGCCAGCCTCAGCAAAAGCGAGGCGCTAAGCAACTCAGTGAGACCCTGTCTCTAAATAGAATACAAAATAGGGATGGGTTGTGGCTCAGTGGTCGAGTGCCCCTGAGTTCAATCCTCAGTACTCTCGCCAAAAAAAATTTAAAACAAAAAACAATCCTGAAATTATGTTTTCAAAGACAGGAGATTTGTGGAAATGAAAATACTAGATGAGTCAGAATTCTACTTTCTTTGCTGAGGTCGTTTGTCAACTGGTTAAAAAAAGAAACTGACTATATGCTGTTTACAAAAGACAGACTTTAAAGTGCTGTTTATGATAGGATTTATTTTTAAGGACAAGGGAATGGCAAAAGAAAAGGAAAAAAGATATCCTAATCAAAAGATAGCCGATTGCTATAATTTAAATTATAAGATTTAAGGCAAGAAATGTTAATGATAAAGGAGCTAATTCACCAAGACATTTACATATGTTTACTAATATAGTTAAAATATATAATGCAAAAGTTGCTAGATCTAGAGGTAGAAATTGATAATCCACAATAATGCTTGGAAACTTTACTATGTCATTCTCGATAACTGATATAAATTAAATCAATAAATGGAAAAGCATTAATTAAACATGGATGATCTGAACTTAATTTACTTCCAACCACTGTGGAACTCACATACAAGTTTATATGAATTTTTTCCAAAATAGATCATATTCTGGTCATAGAGTGTGTCTCAAAAAATGTCATAGGACAAAGAGAGTGTTCTTTGGGCTTGGTATAATTAAACTTGAAATCAATAACAGAAAGAAGAGTAGAATATCCTCAGCACCAAGAAAATGTGCATCAAAAAGGAAAATCACAACAGTTATGAGATATTTTGAACTAAATAATTAAAAAATACCAAAATGTATGGAATTCAGTTTTGATCAAAGAAAATTTTATATTTACAAATGAATATATCAGAAAAAGAAAAGTTGGAAAGCTCCTTCTCAAAATACTACAAAATGAAGAGCAAATTAAACTCAAATAGAAGGAAGGAAAAGTAAAACTAAAGCAGAAATCAATGACATAGAAAGCAAAATTATTACAGAAACAAAATCAACAAAATGAAAGTTCAAACAACTTAAAAAACCATTTATCAAAAAACATTAAAACTACCCAGGCATAGATTCTATGATTTAGCAACTCCACTCCTGGAATATATATTAAGAAAAATGAGTTTTTATGTATTCCAAAAGAAGATAAATTACAAAACATAGATTAGATATGTATAATAATGCTTACAGCAACATGTTCCATAATAGCCAAAAATGAAAATCTAAATTTCCATTAATAGAAAAAAAGACAAATAAATTATGGTAAGATCTTAGTATGGAATACTATACAGCGATGAACAAGCAATGACGTCTGCTATATGCCACAATACAATAAACCACACAGGTGTAATATTGAACAAAATAAACTAGAATGAAATGAGTCCATACTGTGTGCTTCCATTTAAAAGAAATTCAAAATCAAGCAATCTATGTTAATAGATTAAAGTGATGTTTTCTGTGGGGAAACATGACAAGAAGAGTATGGTAGAGATGCAGAGGCACTTTCCAGATCCCCCTGTGGGGCATGTTGACAGCCAAAAGCCTTCAACTATCAAGTGCTTCAAGGATTGCTTCAGCAGTAACAAATTGCCTCAACGGAGTAATGGCAAAGGATAACCCAGCTGAAACTGAGGCAGGACAATTTGCATGGGTCCTTTTAGTTCCAGAACTTCCTGTAGGTTTGGCTGAGGCTAAAAGCCCAAATCACACCGTTACATCTTCTTCTACCCAATTCTTCTTCCCTTTCTCACTTTCAAAAGTATTGAACCTGAGGGTATCCCATAATAAATATCCTGGACACTAACTTCTGTCTCAGAGTCTGCTTTCAAGAGAACCCAAACTGCAGCATAGGGTCAGAGAGGGGAGCCTGCTGGAGCCCTGGAAATGGTCTATAATTTGATTTGGGAGTTAAATATACAAGTATGTGCACATGTAAAAATTAATTCAATTGTCCGTTTAAGATTGGTGGAAATTAAATAAATCATACCTCCTCAAAAGGAAAGAGGAGGAGGAGAACAAAGAGGAAGGGAAATGGCAAAGATTTAAATTGGGCTTAAAAGGCAACTGTTTTACAAAATGATATACCTCAAAATAAATGACAGAAAACGTTTTAAAAATAAATAATGGAAACATTATTAAATAATGGAAATCTTAGTCTTCACTCTCTAGAAACTTCAAAAAGTGAAAAGAATATGCAAAAGGTCTAAATCTACAAAGACAAAAAGAAAAAAGGGTAGAAAATTATGGTAAGGTTATATTACTAACGTTTTGAAAAAGCAGGAAAATGGTAACTGAGTTAAAGTAGAAAAAAGGTTGAAAACTTGGTTCATGGGCAGAGAAACCAATAGAAAACAAGCTAGTTTCCATACATAGCTCCTGAGAAGCTCAGGCATTCTGGGTACCAGGTTATGAAGACAAGACTCTAGGGTGTGGCTGAAGAAAGAAAGATTGGCTACGTCCTTGTATGAAGCAGTCACACTCCCTCCCCTAACCTTGCATGGTCATATCACTATGTCTCCCCATTTCTGACTTTCTGGATTTGGGATATACCAAACATGGCACAAAAGTGAGCATGAAATGCCGTACTGAAAACAGAGGACTCAGATGGAAATCGACATCCTCGGTGGTGAGACCTCTGCCCTCTTCCCTCACATGGGTTCCAGAACACTAACAGCCAGCATTAACTCTGTAGCAGAAGAATTGTTTGTTCTTTCTGGGAAACCTACCAGCCCAAATGAAAGATGGTTCTCATCTATTCCTTGCAAGAGCCCTGCGTTCTTGGAGTCCAAATAACTGGCTTTCAGTAAGACCTCAGTTTGTCAAGTTAGCTGAAGATCCCACATCACCTGGGGACCTCATAAACAAAACCCAACCTATTCTACTATTAGCCTAACTCTGGGTTTCCTTCTGCATTTGGGAGAAGGTTCAAGACAAATTGATTTGAATGTCAAAAAAAATTGCTAAATGCCATCAACATCAGATTATAACCGAATGAAAAATACAGCCAATTTTAAAAAGAGGAATATTTTCAAACTATTGAAGGAAGTTACAGTGAGGTGTACCTACCTTAATTTAATATGTAAGTCCCAACAGGAGGTTTTCAATAAAGTCAATCAAATTATCTAACATTTCCACCCAAAAAATGAACATAAAATTCACTAACTTTTAAAGAATAATGAAAATAGACCTATCACAGAAGATATTAAGATTAATTATAAGTTTATATATACTAAAAGTCCAAAACTCTTCTGCCAGAGCACACAGGTCAATAGAAATGGTGAGACTAAGTTTAGTATGTGACGCAAGATTTTATAGCAGTAGGAAAAATGTGGTTTGTCCAATAAATTGCATTGATGATTATTTCAGAAAGGAAAATGAAATTGTTTTATTTTCTTTCTAGTGGTTAATTGGTGAAGAGTTGATGAGAGCTATGTCCTATGTCAAGGTGGTAACCCTGACCACTCCCTGTTTCCCTATCAGTATATAAAATATGGTTGAATTAGTTGCCTGCTAAGATCTCTCCCACTTCTAATGTTCTGTACTCAACCTAAACAAGATGATTGCAACTTTTATTTGCTTTTTCAAAGCTCAGTTGAGCAGTGGCATTTGGTAAATCAAAATAGCAAGACAAAAATAAAAATAAGCTTGTCTGGCTTTCTCTCGTGAAAGAAGACGAAAGATGACTGAGATGGGTCCATTCTAAGCCTTGAGGGCCTGAGGGACGCTTGAAGCTTTTTGACATGCACTGTTTGTTTTCAATGGGAAATTACTCAAAATGTAATAAGGAAATATTTTGCTGAGTAAATAGATTCGTTTACATCTTGTGGCATGGACGGTTAAAAAGAATCCTGGCCTTTTCACTTACTTGGCTGAGATTCCTAGTCAAAAAGACAGATTTCTCTTTTTGCCAGTGTTTCTGTCTTTCCAAGGGGTTGTTCCTCCTCCTGCTTTTGATATTAGATATTTTAAGACACTTGAAAACCAGAGAGGGAAAAGAGATTTCGTTCTACTGGGATGAGAAAGAAAATTATTAATGTTTTGTGGTCAGAGCCTTCCCTGCATACTGCTCTGCCTCTCTAAAGAGTATTCTAGCTTTGCCAGCTCAGAGCCCATGGAGGCGATGGGGAGACAGAGACGCAACAGGACCAGAGACGGCCTGGGGTTTGCCTTGGACATGACAGGAGTATTCATGAGAAAGAAAAGTGGTGCATTCCAGAGGGGGACAGAGGGAGGACGGAGCAGCAGGCCCTGGGATCCAGAGTCGAGATGGAGGTCTCTGGGGTCAGTGGTGATTTCTGTGGTGAATATGGCGTGGAAGAGACCCAGAGAGAGGATTGAGGATGATTGGTTGTGTGTTGAAAGTATAGTTCCCTTCACATTTCTTGGCAATTTTCCCCCTCAGTCAGTGTTGGAACTGATTTCATTTACATTTTTCAGCGGAGTGTGGTGTGGTTCTTTGAATCAAAACGTATGTGCTAAAGCTGGGCCAAGGGTGCGCTAGTTATATTTTGGGTTATGTCACAAGAGCCAAAGGTGGTATCAGTCCTGGCCCTTTTCTCTTGGTCTTACCCTATTACCTTTGCCTCACCTAACGGTCTCCCATTCTTGGCTCAAAGGCCTCCCCGGCAGCATGCTGCCCTTCCCCAATTCCTTGAATCCTAATTCAGGTAAAAATGCATTTTAAAAAGTATCAATTTAAAATGCTACTCACGTGGGCTGGGGTTGTGGCTCAGTGGTAGAGTGCTTGCCTGGCATGTGGGAGGCACTGGATTCAATCCTGAGCACCACATATAAATAAATGAATAGATAAAGGTCAATCAACAACTAAAAAAAAAATTTAAAATAAATAAAATGCTACTAACGCCACTTCATCCTCCTCCTCATTTGTGGAGTCTCTGAAGAAAATTTGAGTAATCATTCTTTTCAAAATTCCTTCAACATGACTACAGACACCCCCATCCCCCCCACCTTACCAACTGCCTATCTACAGACATAACAATAGTCCTTTGAATGACAGAACCAAAGTCTGCAGTGGAAATATTCAATGCTCGGTCCTTGGTTTCCCGTGCATCCTTCCCCTGCCTCCAAACACTATTCCAGTGATGTGAATATAGCAAAACAGAACCCCTCTCCCCTCCTCCCCCAAAATAGTCCTGCTACCATGGCATTAAGCATCACACACACACACACACACAAACACACAGTTATGCACAAACAATCTGATAGATAGTGGTGAATACTGAGAATGAAAAATGAGGCAGGTATTAGCATAGGAAATACCATACCAGGACGAAGGACAATAGTTGAAATTTTAGGCAGAGTGGCCAGGGCAAGGAGGTCTCACTGAGAAGATGGTGTTTGGATAGAGACCTGGAGGAAGTGAACCAAGGGGCATCTCAGTGGGAGCAGCTAGAGGGAGACCTGAGCAGGAAGTTGTCTCCAAGAGTGGCTGGAAGAACTGACAAGGGCGCGGTCAGTACAAAATGATTTCAGAGGGGTCGCGGGGGTGGGGGGTACATCATTTTGGATCTTGTTTGTCATAGTGAGGGCTTGAGTTTTCACTTTATGTGAGTTGAGAGATTATTGGAAGGATCTGAGCTGATGGGGGACATGATATGAATTTCAAACAGGATCATTTTTAAACTTGTGTTTTGAGAATAGACTGAAGACAGGGAAACGGCCAGGAGACCAGTTATGAAGCTCTGTGGTAGTATGGATGAGAAAGGACAAGGACTTACACCAAAGTAGTAAAAAGGGGCCTTAGGGAGAAACCAGAATCTGACTTGCTTTATTTTTCAATATTTGTTTAGTTGTTGATGGACCTTTATTTTATTTATTTATATGTAGTGCTGAGAATCAAACCCAGTGCCTCACATATGCTAGGCAAGCACGCTACCACTGAGCTACAACCCCAGCCCCTGACGTGCTTTTAAGGGAAAGCTGATATGATTTGCTGACCATTTAGATACAAGATGTGAAAGAATCAGAGGAGTCAAGAATGATTCTGGGTTTTGGTAGGACAGAGTTGCCATTAATTGAGATCCACAATGGTGGATCAGGCGTGGGTAGGAATATCAAGAACTCAGTTTGGAATATACCTTAGTATATTAATAAGAACTCCAAATGGAGATAATGGGTCAGCACTTATATAGGTGAGTGATGAGTTAAGAATAGTAGTGGTTTGGACCACAGAAATAGGACATGAAGTTACCTTTATGTGTGTGGTATTCAAAACCATACAAAAGTTTATGATCTCCAAGGGAATGTGTGTAGGGGGACAAGAGAGGAGACTCACAGAGTGGGAAATGGGTACACTAAAATTTAGAAGTTAGAGAGATGAGGATGCTTCCGAAAATGAAACTAAAAGATGCGGCTAGAAAGAGATTGTCCTGGCAGTACAGTGAAGACAGAAAGCACTTTAGAAAGGATGGCATGATCAGACATTAAATCTGAACTTTCAAATAAAGTGAGGACTTAGATTTGGTCATTCATTGGATTTAACAAAATATAGTCCATCAGTTCCATGGACAGAAGCAATTTCTAAGAATGGTAGAGAAGAAAATCTTATGGAAGATTTCATGATATAACACAAAGAGGAAAGTTAATATAAAGAGGGAAGAATTTTTGGAGCAATATTTTTAACAGGCAAGTGACAGTCACATTTAACACACAAGAAAAGGGGCTGTCTTTGATCCACTTTGAGTTGAGTTTTGTGCATGGTGAGAGATAGGGGTTTAGTTTCATTTTACTGCATATGGATTTCCAGTTTTCCCAGCACCATTTGTTGATCCAGCTATTCCACTCCTTGGCCTATACCCTAAAGATTTAAAAATAGCATACTACAGTGACGCAGCCACTTCAATGTTTATAGCAGCAATTCACAATTGCAAAACAGGAAGCAACCCAGATGCCCTCCAATAGATGAATGGGTAAAGAAACTGTGGTACATATACACAATGGAATATTATTCAGCAATAAAAGAGAATAAAATTATGGCATTTGCAGGTAAATGGATGGAGTTGGAGAACATTATGCTAAGCGAAGTAAGCCAATCCCAAAAAACCAAATGCCGGAATGTTCTCTCTGATTAGTGGATGCTGATACATAAGGGGGGTGGGAATGGGGAACATAGGAGAAATGGAGGAACTCTGGAGAGGGTAGGGGGGAGGTGGAGGGAGGGAAAGGGGAATGGGTGTAGTAAAGATGGTTGATTGAGATGGTCATCACTACCCTTGGTGCATGTATGAAGACACAAATGGTGCGACTCTATCTGGTTTGCAACCAGAGAAATGGAAAAATTGAGCTCTATGTATGTATTATGACTTGAAATGCATTTAAATAAATTAATTTTAAAAAATAATAAAATAAAACAAAAGAAAAAAACATTAAAAATTTTTTAAAAAAGAAAAAGGGGCTGTCTTCATGTATATGTTCTTTCATAATAGAAAAGAAAGTGAGAAAATGGAAACAAAAGATGGTTTGTAGATGAATATGGTGGTTGGAACTAATGGAAGATTTTTCTGGTTGCTTCTAATTTCTTGGTGAAATAAGCAAAGATATAAGTTGAGAAGAAGAATAGAGAAAGAAAGCGGTTTTCTAGGATAGTAGAATATTGAACAGATTCAAAAAAGTGTAGTATAACCAACAAGTAATATCAACTGTCCAATGATCATAAATTTAAAAAGACCAACGAACGTGGTTTTGCTTTTATAAATCGCCTGAAATAGCTGCACCAGAACAGGTCCAAATAGAATGTTGGATTTAACCAGGGCTGGAATTTTGCTATGGGGATACTCTGAGCAATTCTGACAATGTTTACTTCATATATTTTGCTGATCTATTATTAGGTACATAAACATTCATAATTGCTATATTGATTTGCTGTATCAAAACTTTAATTAAGCCAGGCACGGTGGTGTATGCCTGTAATCCCACCACTTTGCGGCACTTTTGGGAGGCTGAGACAGGAGAATTGCCGAGTTCAAAGCCAGCCACAGCAATGGCAAGGTGCTAAGCAACTCAGTGAGACCCTGTCTCTAAGTAAAACACAAAATAGGGCTGGGGATGTGGCTCAGTGGTCAAGTACCCCTGAGTTCAATACCTGGTACCAAAATAAAAAACAAGAAACAAACAGAAAAAAAACCCTTTTATTAATATGTAATGCCTTCTTTGTCTCTTATAACATTTTTAAAAATTTAGTCTATTTTGTCTGATATTAGCATAACTATTCCAACTCTCTTTTGGTTACTATTTTGCATGGAATACCTTTTCACGTGTTTTCACTTTCAACCTATTGGTGTTTTTGGATCTAAGATGAGTATCTTGTGGATAGTATATAGTTGAATTTTTTCCCAGTGCTGGGGATCAAACTCAGGATCTTGTGCATCCTAGGTAGAACATGCTTTTAAAATCCGTCTTGTCAATCAGTGTCTTTTGATTGAGTAGTTTAATCCATTGGTAATTAAAGTAATTACTGATAAGGAGAACTTATTCATTTGTCATTTGTTTTCTATACTCCTTATGGCTTTTAGTCCATCATTTACTGCATTAACTCCTTTTGTCTTTAAATGAATTTTTGTAGTCAAATTTTAAAATTCCTTTTCCATTTTCTTTAGAGCATATTCTATAGCAATTTTTTTTCCTGTGGCCCCCATGGGGATTACATTGAATATCCTAATGTTATAACACTCTAATTTGAATATGTACCACCTTAACTTTAGCAACATACCAAAACTTGCCTCTAATATTTTACCTCTTCCCACACTCCTTTTCAGTTAGCGATAGCATACATTACATTTTTATGCATTCTGAGCCCTAAAACATAGGCTAATAACTGTTTTAAAAATGTATTTGTTGGGGTATGAAGAATAGTAGAATGAATCTGACATTATTACTCTATATACATATATGACTACATGACCCATGTGATTCTACATCAGGTACAACCAGAAGAATGAGAAATTATACTCCATTTATGTATGATGTGTCAAAGTGCATTCTACTGTCATGTATAACTAATTAGAACAAAAAACACATTTCTTTTTAAATCATGTTACAAATCAAAATCATATTAAAACTAGCTTTTATAATTACAATTATAATTATAATTTATTTTATAATTTTATAAACTATAATTTATTTTATATTTACCTTTGCTAGAGAACTTTAGTCTTAATATGCTTTTTAGTTATTATCTAGTCTTCTTTTATTTCACCTTGAAGAAATCTCTGTGGTATATTTTGCTTGGCAGATTTGGTGGTAATGAATTCTTTCAGCTTTGTTTATCTGAAAGTGTCCCAACTATCCTTTGAAGGATAGTTTTCTAGGTATAAAATTGTCAATTGGCAGCTTTTTTTTCTTTAATCACTTTTAATGTACTTTTGAATAAATTTTAGTACTTTCAACACTTTGAAACTTTCAAGGTTTCAGAGAAGTCTACTGCTAATCTTACTGTAGATACATTGTGTGTAATGAATCACTTCTTTTTTCCTGCTTTCAATATTCTCTCTTTGTCTTTTGACAGTTTGATTATAACGTATCTCATTGTGAGTCTTTTTGAGTTTATCATATCTGAAATTTGTTGAGCTTCTTGAGTTTGAAGATTTATATCTTGCATAATATTTAGGAAGTTTGCAACCATTATTTCTTCAAATAATTTCTCTGCCTCATTTGCCTTGCCTTCTCCTTCTGGGACTTTCACAATGCAAATGCTGGTGTGCTGCCTTTGGTTCTATTCACATTTCTTCAATCTTTTATCTTTTCTGTTTATTTGACTCAATATTTCAATCATATATTTCTTCAAGTTCACTGATTCTTTCTTCTGCCTGCTCAAATATGCTTTTAAGTTTCTCTAGTGAATTTTTAATTATAGTTATTGTAATTTCCATTTCTAGAAAATTTTTGTTTTTTAAGTTTTCTGTCTCTTTACTGATGTTTAATGTTATGGTTTGGATATGAGGTATCTCCCCAAAAGCTCATATTTGAGACAATACAAGAAACTTTGGAGGAGAAATGATTGGGTCATAGCCTTACCTGATCAGTGAATTTATCCCTGATGAGATTAACTGGGTGGTGGCTGAAGGCAGGTGGGGTGTGGCTGGAGGAAATGGTTCTTTGGGGGCATATTTATATATATACCCCACATAATCTCTCTTTCTCTCTTTTTCTCTCTCCCTTTTCTGGTCACCATGTGAGCTACTTCCATCTGCCACACTATTCTGCCACAGTGTCTGCCTCACCTCCTGCCCTGAGGAATGGAGCCAGTTTTCTATGGACTAAGACCTCTGAAACCGTGAGCCCTCAAATAAACTTTTCTTCATTTAAAAATTGTTCTGGTCGGATCTTTTAGTCACAGCAGCGGAAAAAGCTGACTGAAACGCTTACATTTTGTTTACACATCATTTTCTTAACATTGTTCATGTCTTATTTTGCTCTTTAAGAATTTCCAAGACAGCTGTTTTCATCTTTGTCTAGTAGATCTGTCATCTATCTGATATTCCTCATAGACATTTTCTTTCATTTTTTTTCCCTCAAATGTTTCATTCTCTCCTGTTTCTTTGCATGCCTTTGGGATTTGTTGTTGTTGCTACTGTTATTTAGACTAGACTTTCAAATATGATAATGTGGTAACTCTGAAAATCATATTTGACTCCTTCTTTGGAATTTGCTGTTTTTCTGATTGTTTTATTTATTTTTACTATTACTGAGTACCTCTATGCTGGAGATCAGCCTGGGGTGTAAACTCAGGGTCTTAGTTCTTCTCTGAGTCTGTATCATTCTTTGGGCTTATGCAGTGACTTTCTAAATTTTCCTTCGTGTGCAGTTGCTTAAAAATATCCTAATCCTTAAATATCTAATCCCCAAAAGAAAAAGAAAGGGCAAACAAAGGAGAAAACACAGGCTCTGTTTCTTTACATTCCCTGGAAACCATTTCAGCTGGTAGATGGGCTTGTAACAGTGGTAGCCTACCTCTCTATCTGCACCTCTACAATCAGAAACAGTAGTTATCAAAACACAGACCCAAGATATTCATAGAAGAATATTTTCTCAGCTACCCTAGTTCTTACAATTTGCTCCAGAAATTCTGGCAAAATTGGAAAGGAGCTGATGGCTGGAGGTTGAGATTTGGGTAATTATTAAAATGCTAATTGCTGGGGGTGGGGTTATGGTGCAGTGGTAGCGTGCTCGCCTGGCATGTGTGAGGCACTGGGTTCGATCCTCAGCACCACATAAAAATAAAATATATTCTGTCCACCTACAACTTAAAAATAAATGTTTTTTAAAAAATGCTAATCGCTGAAATTGATTAAAATCAACCCTGATTTGCAGGATAATTCTCTTGATAGCTGTAAGCTTTCTAATAGACTCCAGAGTTCCAAAATAATTATATAGGTTTTTGCCAGTAAAATATATGTCAAGGTGGAGAGATGGCTTCTTGGCACTGCTGGCTCTGCTATCTTCCCTGATGTCATTCCTCCACTATCAGTTTTCATAATACTATTACCAGCAACAGTGTCACAAAATCAGGTTATGAATAAATGCTGGATTACTGATTCAGCAAATAAATCACTCATGTCATGAATATCAGTTGGCATTTTCATTTATTTTTATTATGAAGAGAGTGAAGCAATTAGGAAGTATATCAGAACCTCACCTATTTGTTTATAAGGTGAAAGAGATTTCTTTGTTGATTTGGATAATGGTTCTTGAATTCTGAATGAATGTTTTTCCTCGACTTCTTGTGATATTCATACTGTAACACTAAGACAAAACTCCATTCTAATTTTAACATTTAAGAATTTTCTCATTCTTAACACTTTCTTCTCACTTTCTTAAATCTAGACCAGATCAGAAAACTATTTCTGTAAGGAACCACACAGTAAACATTTTGGTTTTTTAGGCCATATGGCCTCTGTTGCAACTACTTAACTTTGCTGTTATAGCACATATTAACAATAGACAATATGTAAACATTATGTGTTCCAATAAAGACAATATGTGTTCCAATAAAGTTTTATTTATGGATACTAGATTTTGGACTTCATATAATTTTCAAATGTCACAAAATATCATTATCTTTTTATCGCAGCCAAAAAACATAAAAACCAATCTTAGCTTGTAGGTTTTACAAAAATAAGTAGCAGGCTGCCTTTGGGTCATAGTTTGCTGATCTCTAAAGTATTTTTTTTAAAAAACACTAATAGTAAAAAAATATCCAATTCAGTTCTGATTTATGGCATTTGTCAATTGTCATCACCTGACTACTCCCACCTGGCTAATTTCAAACCACTAATGTGATGCAATTGAATCTAAAGTTGCACCCCATTATCACACCATTAATATCGTCATTTACTTTTCCGCCATACAGATACAATGGACAGAAAGAAATGTAAGAACATAGCTAATAATAGCAGATAATAAAATAGTAATAAAGCAATATATTTCAGATAGTTCATGAGTTCTACATCTGTAGATTCGACCAATCCAGGATAAAAGTGCTTGGAAAAAAATTGTACTGAATTTATACAGAAGTTTTTTCTTATCATTATTCCCTAAACAATAAAGTATAATAACTTATATTTACATAGAAATTCTATCATACTAGCTATTATAAGTAATCTAAAGATGGTTTAAAGTATACAAAATGTTATGTGTAAGTTGTATGTAAATACCATTGCCATTTTACATAAGGAACTTGAGCCTTGGCTCCTAAAACCAATCTCCCATGCAGACCAAGGGACAACTGTATTTATTATTTTCATTTTTCATGTTCATATATTTTTAAAATTTGTACTGCTTTGTGGGGTCCATTATGATAATTCAAGGCATACATAAAATGTATATTAATCAAATCAGGCTAATAAGCAGTTTTCTCTTATATTCATTTTAATATAATTTCAGATTATGAATTTGTATAGTTTAGTTTTTAACAACAGCTGCTTTCATCAACTGTCTCAAAAAATTCCTGAAATTTTAACAATTGGTTCTTGCAAGCTGATATAAAGCTGTCTCCAACACACCCAGGTTCTGGGGACTCCCAAAAGACTTCATTTAATGGAGTGGAGTCTTGCACACGGTTGTTCCTATTTTGACTTGTACAGGCATTCTCTTTTAGGCCCAGGTACTTTATCTTCCAGAATGTCTTCCCTGAGTACGTTAATAGATGTGTTTTGTGAAGTCTGATAATTGGATTGACATCTCTTTTCTGTGAATTAGCCCCATATTTGGTTTATCAAATTGTATGCCACGGGATCTTGAAATTCAAACTTAGAGATTACCAGTTATTTTTGACTATGGCTAGTATTATAAAATGTATATTTCAGGGCCAACAGGCAGAGAAACAAGAAAAGTAAACTGAAGAAAAAAGGATGAATTAGATGCACGTGGAGAATGGTGGTTTTCAGCTGTATGGAAATGGAAAGATTTCTTTGGTTTGCAAATTCCTGCCTTAGGTGCCCCACAATGCCCAAATGTTTTTGAACTCAAGTCTCCTTAGGCTTTGTTTGGCTTTGAGTTTTGTTTTGTTTTTTTTCCTTAAGCTAGCATACTATTTCCTATAACTTGCACCCCAAATAATTTAACTAGTAAGACCTTCCAACCAAACATAATCCTGCCCATTCTTGAATCCTTTTTTGTATTTTACCTGACAGTCTTTTCTGCCTTACTTGACAGTTGTTCATATGCACATTTTATCTCCTCAATAGTTACTGAAGACATATTATTAATTTTGGAACTCCTTTCACTGGCTTTGATGAAACAAGGTGAGATGTAGGAAAAATACAATTTATAGGTAGTTAAGATAAATTCAGATATTACCTCTTTCCTGTAGAATATTAAACATCTATTTGGAGAGACAAGACATATTATACACAAGAGAAAGTTACAGAAAAATGTAATGATACAATTCATCTGATCACCAAACTACAAGAGGAATCCAGAAAGATTAAGCACCTAGTGAACATTCTATTATTTGTGGAATGAAGAAATGAAGCAATGAATAAAGCATCAAGGAGTGAGAGCTGACTAAAGGTCAGTTTTTGCTCTGCAGGAATTCTCCAGCTCAGATGGAGGAAAAGTACAGCCACACATAATTACAGCAAGAAGTTGAGTGATACGCTCAAGGACCACATGGAGACTTCTGGATGCACCCAGAGGATAGTATCTTAGTGCTTATTACAATCTAGGCACTACTCTCAACCTTTAGAAATTATTATTTATTCAATCCCATAACAATATTATCAGAAATGTACTACAAGTTGAGTATGCTTCATCCAAAATGCTTAGGACCAGAACTGTTCCATACTTTAGATATTTTTTGGGGGAGGGGGATATTATTGTGTTTGTATATGTTCACACACACATATATACACATATGCATGTGTGTGCATATATAAATACATACACATATATACATGTGTATACATATATATTTGGAATGTATGATATTTATATATATTCATGCACACACGTGTGTGTGTGTGTATGTTTGTGTGTATATAGTGATGAAACTGGAGTTTTTTGTTTTTGTTTTTGTTTTGGTACCAGGAATTGAACTCAGGGGCACGCAACCACTGAGCCACCTTCCAAGTCCTATTTTTGTGTTTAATGTAGAGACAGGGTCTCACTGAGTTGCTTAGCACCTTGTGGTTGCTGAGGCTGGCTTTGAACTCAGCGATTCTCCTGTCTCAACCTCCCAAGAAACTGAAGTTTTGAGATGAAACTCAATTCTCCCCATCTGCTGGCAGGTTAGACTGGAGTTTCTCTGTTTTTGCAGGCAGGTGGGGTCTGCTAGTGTTGTAAACCTCTATAGCCAATAAGTGCTGCAGCTCTTAATGAGAGGCTATGCCATCCAAGGTTGCAGCAGACCCCAGCAGTTCACCATCAATTTCTTCTTTCTAGGTTCTTGTCTCGGGGAACTAATAGCAGATTTTCCATCTGAGTGGGCTAAAGGTTTATGAGTCAATGCTATTGGTCCAAACTTATGCTAATTAGGGTTTGGAAAAGTACTAACACTATTGGTTAACCATGAATCCCATTCAGGTTTGCCTTATTTCTATTTTCTCCCCACCAAGAAGCGGGAGGTTGAAGTCTGTGAATCTTGCATGCTCATGGGGCAGGAGAGGGTGTCTGGAGCTGCAGCCCTACTTGGAGCCGGTGTCTGCACTAGGCCAGGCCCAGCCAGGTGAGATGACAGGTCAGCGAGCCTTGGCTGGTCTGCAGTGTTGGTCCACCCCACCTCAGGCCCACTCCATGGCAGGCTCTGCTGAGCTGTAGTCCTCACTTGCCACCTGAGGAATCCATCCAGGTCATCGATCCACAGTTTCACCACTTTGCTCAGCTGCCGCTTCTCAGCAGGGACCAGGGGACCAGCTACTTGGATTGGTGACCAGGGAGGCTTGTCAGTGCTACCTTGGGGATGGGACCCAAGACTAAACATGAAATCTATTTCTCTTTCCTATACACCTTATATTCATAGCCTGAAGTTAATTTTACACAGTATTTTAAATAATTTTTTCCATGAAACAGTTTCATGATGTACAATTTTTCACTTGTGGCATCACGTTTGTGCTCAAAGAGTTTCAAGTTGTGGAGCATTTTGGATTAAGGGTGCTCAACCTGTATTATTATCAACTGTTTGAAAGATGGAAACATCAAGGTACAATGAGGTGAAGTAACTTTCCCAAATGTTTTTAGTAAGTAGGTGGCTGAGCCAGAGACAAAGGCAAGCCAGTGGCAGTGTGTGTTCTTAAGCACTGAGTTACGCTGCTTCCACATCTTTGCTGGTATGTAGTAGGCTCTCTGGTGGCAGTGAGAATTTTCACTCTTATCCATCCTGCTACAGGAAACCTAAAGAATATCATGCGGATGGATTGGGATGTGTAGAGACTGACCAGATCTGGAGTTATCTGGAATACTTCAAAGAGAAAATTCAACAAAGTAAGACTCTCTTAAATCATAAACATATCCCTCCAACACTATCAGTGTTTTCTCAGGAATGTATTTGAAAAATTCCTACAAATTTAGAACATTTTTTTTCTGGCCTATTTTAATGACATTCTCTATGTGTAATTAATATCTTCAGATTGATTTTAGATAGTAAATGTCACAGAAAACACTTATTTCAAAGGAAAAAAACCTTACTCTCTTTGTAACACAAACAGGAACTTGTGGGACCCACTTATATTTTAATTGCTTTTCCTTGCACACTGGCCTTGGGTCTTTAATCTACTAGGAAGTGAAATAAGTGAGAGTGTTGGCATACATTTTCTCTGCTATCCTGTGAAATACTGTTTGGGAAATACTGTAATAAACAGGTAACATTTGGGCTAGGTTATTCACCCTTTCACCCAATCTCCAAATCCTCCCTTTCTGCCAAGTCTTGGCCTCGGGGTCATGACCATTAGGGACTGTGTATAATCTGGATACCTTTTTGCTTTGGCTTTTGGTTGACTTTAGCCAATGGGAGGGGAAAGAAAGAGGAGTGGTGGAATATTTCTCCCCATACCATCTACTTCTTCCCTGCTTTGTAGCTCACTGCCAGCTGTGCCTGCATTCTTTCATGATGACATCTCTTTTGAATGGTCCCTCCTCCCTGGCTGTGCTTTCATTGGACTGATCCTGGCCTTTAGAAAGGTGTTCTTGTTCTTCCAAAGCCCAAAGTTCTTAAAAACCCCTGTTGATTCCCTTAACCTTGCTTTTTAATAATCCCTACATTATGTTCTCTTTAGAAGCCCATCTAAGAGATCTCTTGTCTCCTGGGACTCTGGCTGAAGTGGTAGTCATGCCAAATAAAGTTTCCCAGGTCTGAATCCAGTTCTCCTTACTGTGACTACATGGATCCACATGATCTAACCCTGCCCACACCTCAACTTCCTGTCTTACCACTCTCTTCTTCACTGGGCTTTTGTATCTGAATCTTCTTTTGGTTTCTAGAATACACGCTGACTTGAACACTTGCATCTCTTGCCTGTCTTTACCCTCCCATGATCTTCACGTGACTGGCTCCTTCTTGTCATTTGGGATTAATTCAGACATTTCCTCAGAGAAATATTGTAACTAAACATACCTGACAACTCTTCTAATTGTACACCTTGTCCCAACTTATCACATGGTCTCTGCCACAGACTGGCCCTCCCACCCCATTTCTAGCTCTTTATACCACTCAGCACAATTGTAAATTATCTTGTTTTCTTGTCTATTCCCTTTCTTTCCACATGAGGAGGTCAGCTTGTTTTGAATAAGAGAGATCTTATAATTTTACTTCTTATCACCAGCATGTATAATAGCACCCGGCATCTAACAAGTGCTCAATAATTTTTTTTTAAAAAGAATGTAATTTCAGTAGTGAATTCTTATTTATCTTGCCATTACTTTAATTCTGTGAAACAGAGCCAAAGAGTATTTTATGTAACTGATGGTGTAGAGAAATTTCATTCCATTTTGTTCCTAGAAAAAGCCAAAAGAGCCCTGGCCTGAGAGAGTGCTCACGTCTGCAGGAGGGCCCACAGCTCCTCACGGAACAAGAGCAGTGTTTGAGCCAGGGTGGCTGCATAAGGCAGTGCTCTGTTGGAAGCCGGTTAAAAAATATTTGTGAGAAATGTTTTCCTAGTGTTCACAGCTTAATGGAAAGCTGTTATTTTAAAGGTGCTGTACGGGGCCTGTTGTGTTCCTCAAACAGGTTCTCTATGAAACAGCTCAAAATGAGTTTCGGGCCCTCTGGAGACATTTTTGATAGAGACCAAATTCACAGTTCCTGACTTGGCCACATTTGCTCAGGGAGACAGCCTTGTTTGTCCTGCCCTGTAGCTGGGAGGTGGAGCTTCCTGAGAAGCCAGCCAGTTCCACGAAGGACCGCTGTGCCTGAAGGCTAGTGCTTCAGCTGCCCTCACGCCTATAAATCTGTCTCCTGACACTGGGTGACCTACCAACCTTTACGACTGTGACTAGTCGCTACAAGACACACTCTCTTCACAATCGTCAATATTAACACTAACTTGTGCCTCTGTTATGATCTTAGGCAACACTGAAAAAGATTTATGAATAGTGTTTTCAGTATTCTTTGCCACTTGTTTCAGACATTACCTGGTTTTTACAGTAATATAAGATTGTTAGTTTGAACATCAATATTATCCAGATTAACTGGGCTACTTATATTTTGTAGGTAGATAATGCACACAAAAATGATGTAGTTCAAGCCGGGCGCGGTGGCTCAAACCTGTAATCCCAGCACTTAGGGAGGCTGAGGCAGGAGAATCCTAGTTCAGAGCCAGCCTCAGCAACGGCGAGGTACTAAGCAACTCAGTGAGACCCTGTCTCTACATAAAACACAAACTAGGACTGGGATGTGGCTCAGTGGTCGAGTGCCCCTGAGTTCAAACACCAGTACCAAAAAAAAAAAAAAAAAAAAAAGATGTAGTTCAAGCAGATTTTTCCATAGGTATCTCAGACTCATTGCATTAGGGTTTTCCAAAGAGAATCAGTAGAAGATATTATATTATTTCATTATCTCATATCATATTATACATAATATGTGTCATATTCATACATATGTACGTATATATGAAAGGATGCATTAGTGGAATTGGGTCATGTGATCTTGGAGGCTGAGAACGCCCATGATAGGTTGTGTGTGAAGTGGAGGGATGCTTGCAAGGTGGCTCAGCCTATGTCTGATGACCTCAGTATCAAGGAAGCTGATGGTGTAATTCTTAGTCTGAAATCAAAGGCCTGAGAAACTGGGCAGCAATTTAAGTCCTGGAGCCCAAAGGTTGGAGACCATAGAGTTCTGATATCTAAGGGTAGGAGGAGAATGTGTAGCTCTCGTGTAGGGGGTGGGGGAGAGAGAGAGAGAGACTCCTTTTGTACTTTCTGGGACATGAGGCTATTGGATGGTGCCTGCTCACATTGAGAGCAATCTTTCTCACTCAGTCCACTGATTCACATGCCAATCTTCTCTGAAAACACCCTCACAGACATACCCAGAAGTGATGCAGTGAAGGAATTCCTTTATCTAATCAAGAAGACTCCTAAAATTTAACCATCATGCTCATCAAGTTCAGAAAGGAATTCAATTCTTGCTTCCCAACCTTGCTGTGTTGGTTTGCATTCAATGTTTGTTCCCTCAGTCCTCCCATTTGTCTGGGTCCTCAGGACAGAAGAGTCCCACTACTGCCCCAGTTACTTCTTTCCCAACATTCCACACTCCAGTCAGCCTCCAGGATGTTGAATATAAATGGTCCGTTTCTCTCCATGCCCCTGCTACCATCTGATCTGGGATGCCTTTATCTCTAGCCCTGACAATTGCCACAACCTCCTAGCTGTCCTCCCAGTCTCTGGGATGGTTTCTGTTTAAAATATTCTACTTACCATAGCCAGAGTGATTTTTTGCTAAAATTCAGATGTGATACTGTGACACATGCTCACTGGACACTCCTTTCCTTCAGCCTGAAATATGAACATGTTGGCATGAAAAGCCCCCTTGATCTGGTGCCATGTCTCCTGGGTTTCTCCCAAAGCTCCCAACCCTGCTCCATAATTCTCCACTTTCTTCTCCCTGCCATGCAGGTCATGGTTGTACCTGGCTTTCTGCCACTTTCAGACCCATAGTTATTGTGCTTTTTCTCTACCTTAGAGGCCCTCCTTCCATTGCACCTCCTTTGTCTAACATTTAGCCTGACCAGTCCTGCTTCTTCCCTCAGCTCTCCCTTAGGCGTCCTTACGCAGGAAGCACTCTCTGACTACAACCAGCCCTGGGCAAGGTGAGTACCTCTCCTACTTACATCCCCTAAATGCTCTTCCCAACTCTGTAAACATTTTCTCTGTCCTATGAGTGCCTCTGTGTGCCCATCTTCTTAGTAGGGACATAGCTCCTTGGGGTGAGGGCTGCATCCAGTTCATGTTGTATCCTTAGAGACTTGCAGAGTCCCTGGCTGTGGTGACTTTGCAGGAAATAAATAGGATCTCAAACTGTGACTATCCTCTGGCCCAGACATAAGGATAGGTGATGTAATACAGAAGGGGTGCTGTCTTGGAGTAAATTTGATGACTATAGGAGATACTTCACTCATACCCCAGACAAAGGCAGTCATAACAAGAGTATAGAAACCCAGAGAGCAATCTTGGAGGCTGAGATCTTTCCAGAAGTGGTAAGGGTCTTCTTTCAACATATATTTTAAGAAGCTGTACAGATTCATCTTTACATGACCTCAGATATCTTGAGTTGTAACTACCCTGAGTGACACAGAGTAAACTTGGTCAGAGTTCCCCTCAGTTTCCCAGCATACTATATAAAGTCAGAACCATTATCATGGGTTGTGAAGTTTTACAACTAGGTCCTGGCACCAGGAATGTACTTGAATCTTTGATATTAGCTTAAGATAAATATACTAGGGACCAGGTTGTTCCAGAATATAGGCTGAGTGGAGTGTGTACCTCTAGGAACACTTTTTGGTCAGTATTTAGAATTATAAAATTTTTCTGTTTGATAACATGTATTAAAATGCAATTTTTGAGAAAAAATTTTAAAAAACTATTCTTAAAAAAAAAAAAGAATTATAAAATTTCTAGTTGGCATCATCAGAGAGAAGTTCAAAAAAAAAAAAAAAATGAGAGGCCCTGGGCTGCCAGCTGCAGCCTGGAGGGGGCACTGCTCCCAGTGAGGCAGAGCAGGACCGTGATGGATCAGGCACAGCCCCAGCAGAAGACTCGGCCCCAGGGGAGCAGAAGCTAAAAGAGAAAGTTGGCCAAAAGGAGGGAGGCGATCCACTGCCAGGAGAACCCCGAATCCTTTCCTCATTTCCCTTGTGAATGGACTGTGAGAGTTTAGGATGTAAGGCACATTCAGAGGAGCACCCAAGAGAAATCCTTTCAGCACAAATACTAGGCCTGTATAGAACTCTCATTGTTCAAAAGGGCAGAAAGGAAACTAGTAAGTTGAGCCAACAACGTGGAGATTGTTTCCTTTTGCTGTCTCTGGTCTTGTCCTGTTCTGCATCAAAGCCTTGCTCATTGGAGGTACCCATCAGAGATTGGAGGGTGGGAGAAAGGGCAAAGCCAAGAGGTTGTCTCTCTGCTTCAGAAAGCTCCCTCAGCAGTGGTTAAATCAGTCCCCCAGGATAGCCTGTTCCTATGTTGTAGCAACCCCCTCAGGCCAGCCTGATGGGGTCCCAGCTTCTGCCAGGTGTCCTGGCTCCTGAGCTCAACTTACATATCCCTCTCATCTCTTCAGTCTTGGAGTGGCTCTGAGTGTCCCCGGGTGACCTTCCATCTCCTCCATCACTTCTGTACCCAATTCTCTGGGTATAACTTCCCTGTTTAACATTTCTGAGAGCTTATGCTTTCCTTATTGAACCCTAAGTTATCCAGGGGCTAGGAAGAAATTTTCTGAAGTTAGGAAAAAATACTCATACGGCAAAGGGAACACCCTTTTGTAAAAGATTTACTACAGGAAAACAAAGTCTATTGTAAGCAGCATCTGCTATGGGCTTGTCATAAAATTTTTAAAAATATGGACTTTATGAAATAGGATTGAAGTCATTAAACTGATATTTTTAAAAAGAGTAAATGGAAGGAATGCTATGAATTTCAAGATGAAATAAAAGATTTGAATTGATAGCTCATAAAATTGAGTTAGTCATATGAAAGATAGACTTAAGAAAATTTCCCAGAATGTAGAGAAAAGGAGAAAAAATGTTCTGAGAAATGATTTTGGAGGTCATCTTTGTAAACTTCATAAAGAGTCCTCTATATTGTTGAATACAAGTTGAGATACTTATTATAAAGCCAACAGACTTTTAGGTAGTGAAACAGTTGAATTTTAAGCAAAACATATATGCATGTCACAGTTTGTTTTGGAAATTTTGAAAACCTGTTGTAACTTAGATTTACCTGAGAACTATTAACACCAAAGGGACATTTCCTGAATTCTATTTTTAGAGATTTTGAATAAGTCTGGGACAGGGCCAGGATTCCATATTTTGAAAAATTCCTCAGTTCATTTTGACAGAGTTGCTCAGAACCAAAGTTTTTAAAGTACAGGTTTTAACAGAAAAGTTAATGTACTGCACCACCTGGTGGCAGCATACCCCCCTTGCAGTGTGTGTGTGTGTGTGTGTGTGTGTGATGTATCTGTTTGTGTGTGGTGTGTCTGTGTGTGTGTGTGGTGTATGTGTGTGTGTGGTGTGTGTGTGGTGTGTGTGTGATGTGTGCGGTGTGTGTGTGGTGTGTGGGTGTTTGTGGTATGTGTGTGGTGTGTGTGTGTGTGATGTATGTGTGTGTGTGATGTGTGTGTTGTGTGTGTGTTGTGTGTGTGATGTGTGTGGTGTGTGTGTGTGGGTGTTTGTGGTATATGTGTGTGGTGTGTGTGGTGTGTGTGTTGTGTGTGTGGCATGTGTGTGGTGTGTGTGGTGTATGTGTGTGTGGTGTGTGTGTGGTGTATGTGTGTGTGGTGTATGTGTGTGATGTGTGTGGTGTGTGTGTGTACGTGTATGTGAGAGATGGAAGAGTGGTTGTAAATTAGCATAGCACATGATTTCTTTTTCTATTGAGTTAATTCTATTGAGCAAAAATTAACAACTGACTGTAAAAGTTTTGACAAAGAATGGGCCCATTAAGTGAAGTGGTCAGGAAAAAGAGGAAGAAATACTGACCTGCATAGTGAAAGAAGGCCAAGACAGTATAAACTTGGCATGAGAAGGGCATTCTGTGGTTGAGAGAAACCCCTGATTCTGTTCTTCCCAAAGTCTCTCCTCTATAGGGTCATGCTGGCCTCGGGGACTGTGCATCTTTAAGATGCTCAGACCTACACATTGGCAAAGAGGTTCTTGATCTGTCCTGTGAAAAAAATTATTTAAACATGAATGGAGATAGCCAAAGGGAGATAAATGTTGAAAATAGAGGCAGTCCACTTGTCCACTTGCCAGGTAGAGCCTGTGGTCTATGGTGGACTCAGGAATCAACTCTAGCCTTGTTTTGAGATTTCCCGTTTAAAAACGCCATACTTCACATCCACCACTCAGGAACAGTTCCCTCAATGTTAGACCCTGTGAAGTCCAGACCAGGAAAAGTAGAATCCTCTCCTCCACCTATTTAGTCCATGCTCTTGGTTCGTGTCCTCTTTGAGGCTTTACCATCTTGCCTAAGGAAGCTCGCTTAGAAATCGCACCATCTTTCCAGTGAACCTCTGCCTACCAGTTTGACCCTCACAGACTCAACAGCTTTACTGTTGAACCATATTGAAATCCAAGACAAACCTGTCTGTTCTCACACAACAGGATACCTAAATATGGAAAAGAGTAGTTTCCATAAAGAAATTTTCACACCTGGACTGTTGGTTTTGCTTGTTTATGATTTTTGTTTGTGTTTAGTACCAGCACTCTGATTTCAACTTAGAGACAGATGACCACACAGCTACAAAAAGAGGAAAAAGGAGAGAGAAGGGCAGGCAAGGATTAAAAGGGGAGGTAAAAAAAATAAGACAAAGGCGTGAATTTCCTTTGGAGAAATGAAGTGGTTGTGATTACACAGGGTATTTCTGGGGACAACAATGGCTGAAAAGAAAGTGAAATGTGATTCCAGATGCTTAACTGTGCTACACTTCCTACTAACAGAGCAGGGCAGGAAACAGCTCTGTTTGGGTTTAATGCCATCAGATGAGAAGCTAAATCCACTGGCTCCTTTCTGATAGGATTTAATGAGCCAGCTCAAAGCTGAGACCATTTCTCCACTGGTCAATGGTAAAAGTAAGGAAAATTCCAGACAGCGAATAAACAAAACCTTCCCATGCATTTGGCTTTAGAGTGCCTGATATATGATGGCAGGCTTTTCAGTAGCAGATTTCCTTCCTAATGATGTTTTTCTTAGCTAATAGGCAGTCCCACTTCTGCTCCAGCACACTCCTGGCTCTGCAATGCACCCCGCTGCGTGGCTCTGCCTCTTTTGTAATGCCAGTTTCACCTGCTTATGTGAAAATTTCCCTGGTGATTCTTTACAAATTTAAGCAGATGTATGTAATTAGGTCCTATCTCTGCAGTATGGAGGTAGGATGGAATCATCATGAATAAACTTTAACTGTATTAGCAGGATAGGTCTCTTCTGCTGGACTCAGGTAACAAATGTTATTTTCTGAGAAATCTGAAAATAAGCTTTAGATAAACTAGTGTTAGTTCTAACCGAGAGCACTGGTCTAGAGTCTCAAGTCACTAAAAATCAATTCCCTGAAAGCAAGTTCACAAAACAACCAATTTCCTGGATCAATAAGGAATCCCTGCTAGGTTTCCACTTCTATCTTGTTGCTGCCATTGAGCATATAAATGAGTGACAGCAAAGCTACAGATGGGGGCTGGGGTTGTGGCTCAGCGGTTGAGTGCTTGCCTCACATGTGTGAGGCACTGGGTTCGATCCTCAGCATCACATAAAATACATAAAGGTATTGTGTTCACCTACAACTAAAAAAATATATTTAAAAAATGCTACAGATGACACAAGACTGCTCACTGCCTCTTCTATTCTGGCCCTGGCATTTGCTTTTTCAGCAGTATTTGCTGCTGCCACCATGACAACTAGGTAAGCTGACATTTCCAGAGGAGTGTTTTTCTATTTCTCATGAAAGGCTACTGGAGAGTAGAGTCATGGCCTCTGCCCAGAAGGTCTTTGTGCCGGTACAGAATCCTCACAGAATCCAATGAGTGTGCTTTGTTATATCTCAGTAATTGTCCGCTGGAATTGTCACACTCACTATGTCATTCAACCTCAGAAGGGAAGCAGGTGGAGGCCCTGAGGACAATGGAGGCCTCCACCTCCAATGGAGGCCTCCATCACATGGGAGGAACGTGATGTGAGATGGCTCAGAGCAGAGGGGGAGGGGGAAAGGAATGGAGCAAGTTTGGACAGTGAAGAAGATGACACCAGGGAGAGAGCCACTGCAGGATAGGTAGATATTCTGAGTGAGAAGGATCCCATGGCAGAGCTCTAAAGATGGGCATTTATTCATAGTGTCCTCTGAAAGTAAATGTGGAGGAAGGGACAGTCCTGAGTGACTTCAGTATTTGACACTTATAAAAAATAATATCTAAGCCAGGCGCGGTGGCACATGCCTGTAACCTCAGTACTTTAGGAGGCTGAGACATGAGTTCTAAGCCAGCCTCAACAATGGCGAGGCACTAAGCAACTCAGTGAGACCCTGTGTCTACATAAAACACAAAATAGGGCTGAGGACATGGCTCAGTGGTCAAGTACCCCTGAGTTCAATCCTCAGTACAAAAAAAAAATAGTATCTTTTTTTTGGTACATTTTAGATATAACAATTAGGTGCCATTAATTACCTTCACCATGTTGTATAGTGATTACTACAATCCAGTTCTATGACTTTTTCATTATCCCCAATAGAAACTGAATAACTATTAAGCTATAACTCCCTGTTTTGCTTTCTCCAGCCCTTGGGTAATCTCTAAGTCTCTAGTTTATTTTCCACCTTCACGAGTTGGCCTATTCTAGGTACTTCATCTAAGTGGAGTCATGAAACATCTGTCCCTTTGCATTTGGCTTATGTCACTTAGCGCAATGTCATCAAGGTTCATTCATGTTATAGCATGTATCACAATTTTATGCCTATTCATGCTTGAATAATATCTGACATCTCTTTTTTGACAATGTCATCTCTACTACTTCTAATACCTTTGCAAAAACTCAGAATCTTTGACAAGGTCTATATAGCCCATTAACGTAACTGAAACCTTTGTCTTAAGTCTCAGGGTTGGAGACCTGGCAGCTCTGGCTGGAGCAGTGAAGATTTGCTTCCTTAAGGGATCATTCCTTCTTTCCAAGAAACTCTTCACCCTATTGCCCTCATTTGACCTACTGGGCTTGGGCAAGCTTAGAATAATGATCTAGCAGGAAGTTAACTATATGGAGAAAGATGGCACAATATCCATTTTAATCTTTGCCTATACCTTAAAGGCAAAGAAATTTTCCTAATTTGTGGTTATTTACAGCACTGTAAATCAAGCAAATGCCATGAAGTGCCAATAAAAATTTTTAAAAATCAGCCTTAAATAGCTAAACTCTCAACAGCAGCTCATAAAGTGAGGCTTGGCAGTTGTTAGGTAGTTAAGGTTAAATTGACAGTCCTTTGGGGAGTTAAGATATCCAAAAAGCAGAGGTGGTTAAGGCTATAGTGATAAATGGTTGGGCTTGTTGGTTGAGGAGATTTTATAGCACACATTTAAGCTTAACCGCCTGTGAGAAAGTGAACAGGAAATAGAGGTTATCACTTCTTCGTAGTTACTCCATTCATTATGGACCTCTCGGGGTCCCGTGACACTAGGAACGTCAAGACTGAAGCTATTTGAGGGAGGAAATCACTTCTAGGGAACATGATATTGTCAGGCTAAATAAATAAATAGAGAAAGTGTTAGAGAGTTGTAGGAACATAGCTAAAGTACAAAAAGGAAAGGGAAAAAATAAGAGCTGTCACAACATGAATTTTTAAGACCCCAATAAAGAAAAATAGTAAGAATGTAGCAATTTTCGCTGAAGTTTCTCATGGAAGATGTTAGTGCAAATTTACACTTATTCTTCTCCCTTTGCTAGAGCCACCCACAAAGAAGGGCAAAGTTCCATCTTGGATGAACTTGACTTGGAACCAACTACAGAAGATGAAGAATATCTGTTATACGCAGTGAAACTGTGACCAAATTGAAGGAGAATATTAAAGTTGATACATTTCTCTCTACATCTCCAGAATTGCTCTAAATTTGCTCTAAAAATTGAGTAAAACAAAATCCTAAAATATCCAACAATTATCCCACAAATAATCCCTTACTTAGAAATTCAACAACTTGAGTCATGAGCAGACCACAGGAAAAAGGGGTAAATCCCAACGGGAGTTTAGTTTCAGCAGGGCTGAAAGACTTATTTTCTCCTACCCAGAAGCAGAGTAGAAGGGAGATAGACCTGAAAAGTGAGAGAAAACAGGAACATGGTTTGCAATTGCTGACCTGAGTCAGTTGACTCAGTCAGTTGAACAAAGAAAGAATCTATGAGAGCTACTATATTTCACTGTGAGTCATTCAGTTCCTGCCTGGGAGATCCGCCCAGCCTGGAGAGGAGAGTTCTGCCCTCCAGAGACACAGAGCAGATTTGGTAGGATATATGAACATATTGTGCTTTTAAAACACAAACCTGCACTGGGGCTTCTGGGAAACTGCACTCCTCACCTCTGCAAATATTCTTGAGCAAAGTATAGTAATAAGTATTAAGGACAAAAAGTGAAACTTAAATGCTATTCTTGAAAGGCAGAAAAAGCACACATAAGCAGCAAAAGACAAATGAAGAACCTGTATACAAAGCAATTTTCCAAGAAAATTTCTGACAAATACTGCTCTCTAGGCTTAGAGAAGTTAAAGAAGATAAAGATTTAGAAAAGCAAGCTGAAAAAGACAATAAATAATAAAGTAGCTCAGAGGGGATAACCAGAAAAGTGAAAGGAAAGAAATGGAAGCTAATTCCTAAGGAAAGGGAAGAAATGGAAGCTAATTAAAAAGGCAGAACTAAACCCAGAAACATAACAACACAAAGAAAACTTGATACTGTTAAAAGCAGGCATGAGAGATGGACATAAAGGATTTCATTAGAATTCTACTACACTCTTTTTTTCAGGTTACTGAATCCCCCAAACCTACCACACAGTGCCTGGCATACGTTGGTACACAGCAAATAATAGTTGTGTAACTGGTAAGGCAAATTGGTGATTTTGAGGAAGAAAACAGAAAAGGAGACCTTAGGAGATCATTTAGAGGTAAATACATTTTCCTGAAATTATTTTCAATCTGTAGATCCAGAAGACACAGAATGTTCCAGAATAACCCTCAGACATATCCTGGTTAAGTTACTACACTTTTTAGAATAAGTAAGGAATTGTTTGTGTATTCAGGCAAGGAAAAAACTAGAAAGAAAACCTAGCATACAATATATCAAGAAGGACTAGAAAGGTGGGCTTCAGAGTTTCCCACAACACTGATTCATAGTGCCCTAGTGACTGGACTTCAGAGAGCAAAGTAAGAGCCCAGACTTGCACATTCCACTCAGTTAACAGAACATATAAGTGCCCAAAAGATAGCTTCAACATGAGGGGACACAGTATTCACCAGAACGTCTTAAAAACAAACAATAACAGAATCCACCTAGGGAAAGATAAATCCAAATAAAGAACACAAGAAGGGGCAGTTATAAGTGAAAGGACTCACATTAAGCATTAAATCTATTTCAGTAACTGTGAGAATTTTGGTTTCAGAGAATAATTTAAGTAGGATACAGAGTGACACTATAAAATTAAAAAGAATTTTTTAAAATGGCATGTGAGAATATGATGTAAAAGAGTTCTAGTTACCCTATATTTCATATACGTTCAATAGAGAGTACTTGAAGTGTATTGCTCAAAAACTCAATACTGGGAAGATGACAGCATACCTGTGCACCTCACCTTCCCTGTCCCTCATGCCCAACTCCAATTCAACCACCTCAGGGAAGCAGCTCTTAAAGTTGTCAGGCACAGCTTGGAGAGTTGAGCAAGATGTTGGGTTTACAAGAATTTACATAGATACACACATGCACGCACATATACATATACATACACACGTATACATACATGCATGTCATAGGGAAGGCAGGAGAGAGATCATTTGTTTGTTTTGCTGTCTAGACTAGAACCTGGATTGCTACAGAGAACGCCAAGGGGAGCATGGATCTCTAAGTACTCAGAGAAAGTTTGGCTTGTATTATGGTTTGGATATGAGGTGTCCCCAAAAGCTCATATGTAAGACAATACAAGAATGTTCTGAAGTGAAATGATTAGATTATGAGAGACGTAACCAGATCAGTGGATTAATCCACATATATGGATGTCCTGGTGGTTAATTAATTTGGCAGGTAGGGTATGACTAGAGGAAATAGTAATTGGGGGAGTGCTTTAGGGTTTGTATTTTGTCCCTGGTGAGTAGAGAACTCCCGCCCCACTCCCCGCTTCCTGTCTGGAGCTGTTTTTCTCTGTCACACCTTTCCCCCATGATATTCTGCCTCACCTCAGGCCCAGAGCTATGGGGACTGTGAACTGAGACCTTTGAAGCCATAAGCCAAAATAAACTTTTCCTCCTTTATGTGGTTCTTCTCAAGTCTTTTTTGTCACAGCCACCAAAAAGGTAACTAAAACTGCCTGTGAAAATACAGAGAGCTCTAAGAAGGAGATGCTAGATAGTATGAGATCTTACCCCTTGAGGGGCTGTGGGAGAGCTGAGCAACTGGCCAAGTTCTTCCTATTTTTGTAGTTATACAACCTGGAGAGCAGAACATAGCTCTTGGTGCCCTACTAAGAGATTATAGTGTGTTAACTGGTCTATCTTCTGATCACAAGGGCTGAAAGTGTCTGTTCCACCCTCCAATTCATAGGATTTCCATTGCTTAAGATGAACCTGGGTTTCAAGTTGAAGAACATCATCAGCATGCAATGAAAAATCAAGACCAAGCATCCAGAGAGGAATAACACAGTATCTAGCGTAGGTGGGTTCTACTGAAACAGAACTGTGGGAGGAGAATTACTACAACTTGACAATAAACAGACAAAGAAATAAAAAAATGCATTTAAGGAAATTCAATTGTAGCATTACACAAGGTATTTTTCTGGAGGAATTTAAACTCTAGATGAGTTTAAAACAGACCGTGGCTGATGCTACCATTTATTAAACATTGTTACATGGATCGGTCTGAGAAAATAGACAGCAGTTTTACTTCTTAGTTATCTTGACTAGCATTAAACAGGACACATTGCCACACACACACACACACACTCACACACTCACACACACACGTACACAACAAAGTATTCAGAATGTATTATAGAAAAAATCAGTAAGAAAAGAACAGGATCCAATATAAAAATGGGCTGAAAACTTGAACAGGCATTGCTATAATATTCAAATAATTAGTTCATATTAAAACCACAATTTAAATATGAATTAAATATTTATATTAAGTAATATGAATACATTAATATTATTTTGTATTAATATTAAAAACAAAATTTCAAACCATAAAATGCTTCTGAAAATCTACCACAATGGCTCTAACATTAAAGAATAAAAATACCCAAATTGGCAAGTTTGTGGAGTACCTAGATACACATACTCTTCTTCTGGAAATGTAAACTGTTGCTACAACTATGGGAAACTGTTTGATAACTCCCATTAAAAGTGAACTTTAAAAATTCCAGCTCCTCTGAGCAGAAGTATATACATAAATTTACCAAAAGAACCATACAAGATGTTTTTAAGCCCCCAAAACCAAAAAAACAACCCATATGTCCACCAAGAGTAGAATGTCTAAATAATTTGTGGTATATTCACATAATGATACGATAATATTTACCCTAAAAATTGAATTGTTGCTGTATGTAACAGATGGATGAATCTCACAAATACAATATTGAACAAAATAAGACAGAAATACAAATGTAACACTGTGATTACATTTACTTAAATTTCAAAAGTGGGTAAAAACCAGAAAAAATGGTTAATTTTGGAGGGGAGATCTAGAATACTTAGAATATTCTTAATTTTGATTTGAGTGCTGGTTACAAAATTACATTCTCTTTGTAAAAATTTGAATTGTACACTTAACAGTTAGTGAATTTTTCTATGTTTAAACTAAATAAAAATGTCCAGAAAAAATCAACATCTATTAATAATAAAATCTCTTAGTAAATCCAGAAATAATAATATATTAAAATAAGAAGAAAAAGAATTACTTATAAGTCAACATCCATTATCATGTAAATATTCAAATATTTGAAGTGATCCCATGAATGTAAGGAAATATGCAAGAGGGCGCACTATCATCTCCATCATTAAAAACTTTTCTAGGAATACCAGCCAGTACCACATAGTAAAAGAAAGATAAAAAGTATATATATCAAAAAGAGACATGTAAATTTTCATTACTTGGAAATAATATGATTGTCCAGCTGAGAATCCAAGGGAGACATTTGGAAAATTAATTTAAACAATAGAATCCTAATTAAGTAGCTGATTAAAAAGTAATATTTGTTCTACAAACAAATGATAATTAAGATCATACAAAAATGGAAAAAATCATACTGACAAATGCAACACAAAATAAATACCAAGAAATAAAATTCATATGAAACATAAAGGAAACTAAGACTTTACTGAGAATCAATTGGAAGAAGAAAATTCGATAACAAAACTCAATATTGCAAAGTGTAAATTGATCTATGCATCTTACAATCCACAAATACCATCAGTCTTTGGAGAAAGAGGGATCTGAGATTATAACTTATCATGTATATCTTTTTTTTATATACCAGGGATTGAACCCAGAGGTGCTTAACCACTGAGCCACATAACCAGCCCTTTTTATTTTTATTTATTTATTTTTTAAAATTTTGAGCCAAGGTCTCACTAAATTACTCAGGGTCTCACTAAGTTGCTGAGACTGGCTTCAAACTGGCAATCCTCCTGCCTCAGCCTCCTGAGCTGCTGGGATTACAGACATGCACCACTACACTTGGATATCATGGATATCTTTAAAAAATAAAGTGATAAAAAAAGACAAAATGATTCTGAGGAAGAAGAGGCTGAAAAAAGAATTCAGAAGTAAATACTCAGAACAGCAAATAATTTTGACAAAACCAACTAGGTTTTCCTTGGGCAGGAGGGGGTAAGTGGGAAGGGATAATGTTTGAGGGAGAGCCAGATACCTAGCTTGTTTGTCATACAAAACAAGTCTCAAATGGGTAGAAGACTTAAATAATAACCATAAAAATGATGGCAGGAAATACGGACAAATCTTTTCACAGTCTTGGCCCTGACTATATGCCAGGTATTACTTTAAATGCTCTTTGTATAAAACTTAACTTTTACAATATTTGGAAGTAAATACTATAATGATCTGTATTTTCAGTTGAGGACACTGAAATACAGAGGGGTTGTGTCTTGTCCAAGGTTGTAGAGCCAGTGAGCAGAAGAGAGATGACCTGACCCTCAGCAGTCTGGCCCCAGAGTTTGTGCTCTCAACTACCATACTGCCTTCTTCTATGATGGTGAGCTACTATGTACCATACTTCTTCTATCATGATGAGATATATGTAGCACCCTCGTCTACATCCTGTGTATGTGCACAGATGATATTTAAGCTTCTAATTTAAGAAATAATGTAAATGAAGTTAAAAAAGTAAAACAACAAACTGGGAAAATATAATATTCATAACATATAAATAAGGCACTGAATTTTTTAATATACAAAAATTTATATAAATCACTTACAATTAAAAGAAAAAGGCATGAAGAACCAATTTGCTGAGAATATATACCATAAGTTTATACACAGCATCGCTTGACTTAAAAAACACAAGTGAAAACAATGATCAGATGATTTTTACCTACCACACTGTCAAATCTTGAAAAGTTTGAGAAATACTCAACATTTTGACATTTTCAACATTTTGACAGTGGTAATTTGGCAAATCCATCAAAAAATTAACATACCTATCCTATCACTTGAGATATTAATTCTCCTTTATTGTATCAATTCCATAAAGGTCTAGTGGCTGAGCACACAAGCACAAGGATGTTCATGAATCAGTGTTTGTAACAGTGCTATTCAAGGTGAACCAACTATATCTCCAAAGGCACTGTGAATTGGGCTTTTCTTTTTTTTTCATAGAAAGATTTTCTAACTGAAGTAAGCAGTGCATTGATTTATGTTCAGATACAAACTCCTCATCTCAGTATGAAATAGAACTCTGAGTGGCACTAGTTTATTATAACTAAACACTGGAAATAAGCCAAAACTCCAACAGGTATTTGCTAAGTAAATTATAATAGATCCAAAGATAAAATCCTATGCATTAATTTAAAATAATGAAATCTACATATTGATTAAAAAATATATATGATGAAATATAAATTTGTTTCAGAGCAATATAAACATTGTAATAAGAGCAAGATAAAAAGGTATGAGTTTGTACATGGCTTGAACTTCTAGAAGCATACAAAAGACATTATTGACCATGATTATTTTGGGGATGTGGAATTGTGATCATAGAGAGATAGGGCCTGGGGCTTTTGGTTTTGTGCCCTTTGATACTATATAAATTCTTCTACAACTAACATAATTATATTTATAATTTTCTAAATTTTTATGTAAAAGTTAAGAATACCAGTCACCCTTTCTCTCACTGAACACACACACACACACACACAAATCAAATCAAAATGAACAGAAGTCTTAAATGTAAAACCCAAAACTATAAAACTACTAGAAGAAAACATTGGAGAAACACTTCATGACACTGGACTGAGATATTTTTGTATAGGATCCCCAAAGGACAATCGACAAAAGTAAAAATAGACAAATTGTAGGACATCAAACCTAAAAGCATCTCTGCATCAATCAACCAACAGAGTAAAAGAATGTTCTACAGAATGGGAGAAAATATTTGCAAACTACACATATGATAAAAGATGATTTTCCAGAATATATAAGGAACTCAACTACATTGTTTAAAAATAGGCAAAATACCCGAGTAGAAATTTCTCTAAAGAAGACATTCAAATGGTCAACATACATATGATAGAATGTTCAACATCACTAATCATGAGGGAAATACCTCAGTAAGATATCATCTTACTCTAGTAGGAATGGCTATCAAAAAGACAAAATACAGCAAGTGCTGATAAGGATATAGAGAAAAGGGAACTCTTATAAACTGTTGATGGGGATATAAATTAATACAGCCACTATTAAGGAAAATAGTATGCAAGTTCCCCAAAAAATTAAAAATAGAACTAACATATGATTCAGCAGTACCACTATGGGATATATACTCAAAGGAAATAAAATCAGTATATTGAAGAGATAGCTGTATTCCCATGTTTATTACACTGCTCACAATAATAAAAAAACTAAACAATCTAAATGTTCATAACAGATGAGTGGCTAAAGAAATATGGTTTTATATATATAAATAAGGTTTTATATATATACATATATATACACACATACACACACAAATACACACACATGCATACATGTCATATGATATACACACACACAATCAATGCTAGTCAGTCTTTAAGAAGAAGGGACTTCTATTATTTGTGACAACATGAATGGAATTGGAGAAAATTATGTTAAATGAAATAAGCCAGGCATATAAAGACAAATACCACATGCAGATCTAACACAACTGAACTCATAGAAGCAGAGAGTAAAACAGTGGTTATGAGAATGGGCAGTAGAGAGAAAGGGGAGATGATGGTCAATGGGCACAAAGATCTAATTAGATAGGAGAAATAAGTTTTGGAGTTCTATTGTGAGTTTAGTTAACCACAATGTATTGAATATTTCAAAATAGCTAGAAGAAAAGATTTTGAATGTTTTGCTACAAAGAAATGGTAAATATTTGTGGTTATGGATAAGCTAATTGTCCCAAATGGATCATTCTACTATGTATAAATATACAGAAACACATTACATCCTATAAATTTGTAAAATTATTCCATGTTAATTAAAAAATAAAGTAAAAGAAAAAAATACCAATAAAATATTACAAAGAGGAATATCAAACAATCTGACCTCATTTCAGGTTAAATTTCCCAAAACTGGCTTTGTGCTAAAATTTGTTTTTGAAGACACACTGACACAATATTTACATGGGAAAATTCCCATGGAGTCATTGTGTAAAGATGTAATAACACATCAACAGTCTTTTCCAAATCCAGAAATCTACTTTTCACCTTAAAAGAAGTATATTTTGGCCAATGCACGTACCTCCCAAACCAAATCTTTAGTCCATCTATAAGATGGGTCTAAATGCTGTGAAATTAGGATTCTACTCCCATAGCATGACAATCAATCCTTTAATTCTGGTCATAACTAGTTACAAAGAAGTCCTGGACCAAGATATTTTTAGTTCCTCAGAAGAATCCAAAGATGGTAGACAAAAATGGAAGGGTCAGCCAAGGCAGGCCAAGGACCGTCTTGCCGACCTCTGTGAAGACCAGTGAGGCCCAGGACAGCCCTACCGATCCCCAAGAAGCCCAGTCCAGGACCACCCTGCCAACTAGTCAAGAGCCCAGGCACAGGTACTGGACTGCCCACCATGCCGAGGACAATGCTTACATACACAGTGCTGCATCTCCAAACAGGCCACCCAAAGCCATTGTTGGACTTGCCCGTAAAGCCCCCTCTCTAAAAGTGGTTATTGCCATCTTGGGACACCTCCAACACCATCTTAGGTTACCTTCATTGCTGCTACCATCATCTTTAGTTGTAGCAGCTTCTATCTTGGGACACCATCTGGTGACTGGAAGCCCAACACCAAGATACTTATGAGTTTGACACTACCCAGCCAACCATGGACATGGCCACTTCCATCTAAGGACAAAAGCTAGGACACAGAAGACCATCACCAAGGCTGACCCAGAAAGGCCCAACCCATACCCCCATCCTGCCTGTGGAGAGGAGCCCCACTCCGCAGTTCCCTATTTAACAATGTGGGGCTCCATCCAAACAGCCTCCATTTTGTGACATTGCAGCCACCATCACAGCCCTCCCAACATGGTAATCTCCACCATGGGACATCAGACAGGACAAGGAGGCAACAGTCCATTGCAATACTGCACACCACACTGTGGCATCACAAAATAGGCCACCCAATGCCATCATACAGCCCATCCTTCCAGCTGCATCTCTGAAAGCAGTTGCCTCCATCTTGGGACACCTCCACCACCATCTTGGGTTACCTCTGCTGCTGCCTTACCATCTTTAGCTGGGGAAGCTTCCACCTTGGGACACTGACTAGGGCCTGGAATTCCAAAATCAAGGTACATACAGGCTTGACACTACTGCCCCCACCAACTAGGGGCATGGCCACTTCCATCTAGGGACAAGAAATCAGGTTCCTAGAAAACTGTCACCAAGGTCTCTATGGGCCCTGTTGCACCAGAAGTATCTCTCCTCAGTGTACTAATAGTCACCATCCTGTTGCAGAGGCAATAGGGAGTTTTCCATGGGGTAACCTCTTTCTCTTTTTTCTCCTGCTAACAGCCAACTTCTTTTGATTACCCTTCCACTAGTCCTATAATCTAATACTTCTATATTCCCACATCCTATCTCATAAACATCATAGCTTATATGCCCCCCTCCCTGGTCCAACATTAGAAATGATAAACCCTTATGCAAACCTATTGGCTATATGGTAGAAGATAACCAAACTCATCACTTCTATTTATAGTGACAAAATGTAAATGTCAAAATAGAAGCTAATTGATTTATACCTACATATTGGTTGCATTGGCTGCTATAAACATTGATATCCCCCTTAAAGGTGAGGTATTGGTAGCCTTCAGGGACACTAAAAGATTATAGGGTAGAAGCCACAATACCTCAGATCTGTACTGCAAGAGACAAATTAAAAAATAGAAGCTACTCCAATACCTAGAGACTAAAGAATACGCTATTGAATGATGCATGAATAACAGAAGACATCAGGGAAGAGATAAAAAATTCTTAGAGGTAAATGAGAACTCCAATACAACATATCAAAATCTTTGGGACACTATGAAGGCAGTACTAAGAGGAAAGTTCATTGCATTAAGCTCCTT
>PVHX01010903.1:0-67255 GCA_004024805.1 Geosciurus inauris
ATATCCTTGACAAAGTCCACCACATATTTCTAAACCTTGCCTCTTCACTGGTTATCTTCCTTAGTTGGCATTTTTGCATGGTTCTCAACTCTCCTGTCTTAGTTTCTCAAAACAGGTTCTGCCCTAACCTAGCCTCGCTTCTTCGTTGGGCACGCCCCCTAGCTTCCCGTGTCTACTTAAATCCCACAACTCCTGGGATCCCGCCTTTTGCAAGTCTACCTTCTTAGCCACGACCTCTCCCCATCTTAAACCCGCTTTCCCGCTGACTACGCCCCTCCGGTTGGTCCCGCCCACCTGTCTGCAGTACTCCAGCACTCGCTGCGGGTCGCGGAGACAGCGTCGTGAGCGCTGTGGGTCTGGCTCCCAGCGGCCGGTGCGCAGGTCCCGGTGAAGGGTTAGGCGCCCGCATAGTCCGGCCACTTGGGCTGACCCTGGAGCCTAGGAGTGGAGGCGGAGGAGACTGTGAGAGCCCGGGCGGCGCTGACATGCGGGGTCTTTTGCTTCCTAAGACCGAGATACTCATATCCCCAGCACCAGCCCCCTCCCCCAAGCACCGCACACTGGCCTCGGTAGAGGCACCGTTCCCGGGGAAACAGCTCCCGTAGGGCGGGAGCGCCCCAGCTCTCCCGTTGCTATGGCGACCCAGGTCCCTCGGGTTTCTCGCGGCCTTGTTGCCGCGGAGACAGGCTCCGCCCCCACCCCAGCGCAGCAGAGATGGAGCCCGAAGGGGTTAAACGTGAATCGTGGGGGAGGAGGCCAGAACCCAGGCGTCCTGGCCCCTCCTCCCTCCATCCCTAGTTCAGGCTCCTATTGCGGGGGTGCAAAGACTACAAGGCCTGGCTTCCCAGCGGCCTGGACATCAGGTCCTTGAGGATCGTAGAGCTACATTCTATTTGGGGGGTAATGACTGGAGGCCTGGACTCCTGGCTCCTGAGAGCCTGCGGGCGCCCTCATGGGACCAGAGGATGCAAAGGGTCTGGATTCTTGGATCCAAGTGCTTTGCTACCTGGTGGGTCTATGTTCAGGTGGCAAGGGGTTGGGGTCGAGTCGTCCAGGCTGAGAGGGTGTGGAAGAGTGGGCTGGACTTCTGGGTCCAGGGGCTCTGGAAAAGCCAGTTCCCATGCTGCGGGTGGGAGTGGGCTAGGATGTCAGATGATGGGGTAGTTGGGGCCTGGAATCCTGGGTTAAATGAATACCTAGTGCTGTTAGGGGCTTTTGGGAGAGGGCCACCTAGCTGAAAAGACTGAGCTTTCTGCCCTGGACAGTCCGCGTCGGGGTACAGAGGCCCAGTCCTACCCCTTCCCCCATCCCCCAGGACCCGGCCCGGCCTCACCTCGGCCGCGCCGGGGCTCCCACCGGCCAGGCTCCCGATGGCGAGCTGCGCGCGCAGAAGCAGCAGCAATAGTGGCAGCAACAGCGGCAGCGGCGGCGGGCCCCGGCGGCGGCCCAGACCGCAAGCAGCGGGGCTGGCCGGCCCCATGTCCCGGCCCTCGCGCCCTCACGTCCCCTGCACACCGCCCGGCCCAGCCCGGCCCCAGCGGTGACAGGAGCTTCCAGCTCCACCGCCGCCGCCTCCTCCTCCTGCCGCCCCCGGGCTGCGCCGGCGCCGCCAGCCCCGCCCCGCGCCGGCCCCGCCTTCCCGGCCAGGACAATAGCGTGGCAGCTCTGCGCAGAGTGGAACAGCTCGGGAACCCCGAGCGGGAGCCAGCACCAGGTCCCCGCCCCTTGAGATTCCAGGCGACTAAGCCTCTGCAAAACACCTAGCCAGAAGTCTGGTTCATGGGCTGTGCGGTTTTGGATTTTTGAGTCCTCCCTTTGAATCCACAGCCTTCTCCTTCATCAGCTCCAGGCACCTATAATCGGCTTTGTCTTCTACCAATGATGCCAGCATGGGGAACCCCCCTCTCAGTAAATTCCTGTCCTGAGGTCACAGAAATCCAGCCTCCAAATTTCCTCAATCAAGAACACAGCAGTTTAGACCCATTCCTGTCCTCTTTCAGAGAAGCCCAAGCCCTTTTTCCCTCAGAACTAGAAGCCAAAACCCCCACCCTTTCTTCCTCAGTCCCAGGAGTGCAGTCTTCACCCCCTGCCTCTCAAGTCCCTGGTGTCAGGACCTTTAACTCCTAGCTCAAGGATCCATGAACCAAAGCTCCCAGGCCCTTTCTTAAAGGATGACCCAAGTCAGGTACCCATCAAGGACCGAGCACCTCAGGACAAAGGTCTGGACCCCTATCCTCATTCTAAGGACCAAGAGATTTCCATTTTCCCATCCCTAGTCTTCACCCCTTCAGTGCTCACTGCTTTGTCTTCTCAAATAACAGTTTAGAATTCTATTTTCCCTGGCTAACTGGGGTAGCCCTGTCATGTGTGTGCATCTATATGGACCTATACATATAGATATGGGTCTTGTGAGTACATGTGTATCAATGTTTCTGTTTACAACTCTGAGTGTGCATGTATATGTATATATTTGTATAGTTGTATATTTAAAACATCTAGAGTGGTAAGCAGGTAGCAAGGGACTGAGAGGTGGCTCAGAGTGTTGGCTCCTACAGTTACCTCAGAGACTAGGGTAGAGAAAGACCCTTGGAACAGGTTCAACGGACCTCTTCCTTGATGAAAAGTAATAATACCAGGAGAATCCTCAAGGCATGCTTGCCTCTTTGGCTTTCTTTTTTTTTTTAATAAACATAAATATTCTCATCCCCAGAGTCACCTCCATCCCCATAATGATAGTTCTCACCCTATCCCCACTCCTTGAGTTCAGTTCTTTCTGAGTATTTAAGGAAGGTGGAAGAGATCAAGATGGCTGCACTTCTACTGGCCAAATAAAGTGCTGTCAGGGAAAGCCAGGACACAGTGAGGGTGTCCTCCTCCTCCGCCTCCTCCTCCTCCTCCTCCTCCTCCTCCTTCTTCTTCTTTTTTATTTGTTGGTGATGATACTGGGGATTGAACCCAGGGGCACTTTACCACTGAGTTACATTAGCAGCCTTTTTCATTTTTTTATTTTGAGACAGGGTCTTGCTAAGCCTCAAAGGTGGCTGGAATTACAAGCATAGGCCACCATGCCTGGCTTATGCCTTCCATTTTGATCTGCCCTATACTATCTTTCTTCTCAATGCAAGTTGTCATCTTGAAATATCTTTCCTCAGTAGCTAGAAATGACTTTCGCTCCTGCTCTAACTTTTATAACCCTGTTCTCAACCTCTGCATAGGACCTTGCATCTTGAATATCTTTGTATGTGTGTGTGTGTGGGGAGGTTTACTGGGGATTGAACCCAGGGCCTCTTTCAGGCTAGGCAAGTGCTCTATCACTGAGCTACATCCCTAAACCCTTGAATATATTTTACACAGAAGAATAGGTGGGCACAGTGGCCATATTGCTTCCACTTGGGGTATTTGCTTTGGCTGACTTGACTATGAATCAATGATCCTGATAATTGTAATGATCCTTCCCTCCCTTAAGGTTCAGTCTTGGAGGAATAAGGTTGTCATCTTGTTCTGATCCCTCAGAAATCAGGACAACCCATTATGGCAAGTTGAAAATCCCAGGACTCTTCTGTTGGAGATGTCACACATGAGTCTGGAGACGTGGGTGGCTTGGCATGGGGAAGGCAGCATATGGGAAGGGGGGAGTCCCGGAGGCCAGATCTGGGGGTCCAAAGGATGTGGGTTTGATGTAGTTAGTAAAAGCTCGAGGATGAGGTGTGGTGAGATAACCTGCCCGGGCTCTATACAGTCTGCAGGGGGGGACCATGTCCAGGTGTGGGTTGAAGTCATAGAAGGTAGGGGTCCCTGGAAGTCCAAGGGGGGAGGAAGGTGGTAGGAAGAGGCCTCCTCCTGGAGCTTCACCAAGGCTCAGGCTCACACTGACCCCTCGCACCTTGTAGTAACCGTTGGTTGGGTCCTGAGGGAACAAATGGAACTTGGCTTGGTAACACATATAAAAATACAGGGAAGTGAGGATCATGGATGATGGACAGACATATTGAGATAGATTCCAGACCTAGAGAGAGACAAAAGATAGAAACAGGAGCAGGAAAAGACCGAGACAGAGAGACAGACATAAAAACTGGCAACGAGACAAAGTGAGACAGAAAAATAGCCACAAAAGGCAAAGGGACAGGAGACCAGCAGAGAAAGGTAGAGACAGGGACAAAAAGAGTGAGACAGAGTCAGAGGAATACGCCTACTGAGGAGAGGGTGGAGGAAGAAGCAGAGGGAAGGAGAACCACTAATCATCTGCCTAATAGCCCCGAGGCTTTGATTTCATGTCATGCCCTGTGCCACTGCTGGAGACATGTCAGTAGGACAGACCTGGACCCTGTCTTCATGGAGATCTCAGGCCAAGAGGGAAATGAAAAACCCTAGATGGAGCAGAGCCCAGAGATGTCAGAGATGTGACTAGGGAAAGAACAGGCAGGAACTGGGGCTGACAGGGGACTCTTTGGCAAAGTGATCGTGCTGTGATGGGGAAGCCCAGGACAGAGAGGTTGTGGCTGTGATGGGAAAAAGCACAGGCAGAATAACCAGGCTGTGATGAGAAAAGCATGAGCTTCCTAGAACAGGCAATGTCTGGGCTGAGACTGGAGGAATAAGGGAAGGAATCAGATGGATGCAGGAAGGCGGAGAAAAAGAAGGGCTCTAGATGGAGAGGGTGGGGACTGGGGCTGGAACCAATAGGGCTGTCCTGAGGTGGGACCCCAAAGGCGGGCCAGGTTTGGGGAGATGTGAAGCTAGTATGGGACCTAGTGGGTGGAAGGGGCCTGGGGAAACCTCAGATAACCAAGGAGAGACATCCAGAAGGACTGGAACATGACTGTGATGGGGGAGAGAATGCCTGGTCAGGACTCAAGCTGGAGACTCAGGCTGGGGCAGATAAGTGGAATCAACAAATAATGCAAATTGGGGCTGTGGAGCTGGATGATATGGCCCAGTAGGCATACGTGTGTGTGTGTGTGTGTGTGTGTGTGTGTGTGTGTGTGTGTGTGACAGATCTCAGCTCTAGAGGAGACAGAAGCAGGGAGTTATAGACACAGTGAAGGAGCCCCTCCCCCTCTCATCACTCACCTTGGTCTCCAGAGCCCTTTCCTCATCCAGAACCAGGTCACTATGGTCTGTGTGTACAATGGGGCCCTGGGGTAGGAAAAATTGTGAGAGGAAGTGGTTAGAGGCACCTCCTGCCCCAGTGCCAGACTCCAAAGACCTTCAGCCAGCCAGCAGAGGCCAGGCTACAGCGATCACCAGGGAGCAGGGATCTGGACTCAGGACAAAAGGCCCAGGGGGATATATTGGGCTTGAATGCTATGGTTGGGGAATATGTGGGCGTGGGGTGCATTTGGGTCTGGGATCACTGTTAGGGCTGGGGCAATATTTGAGCTTGTGGGCTCAGCTGGACTAGGTTATTATTTGGGTCTGGAAGCACAGTCAGATCTGGGGACCCTTTCATCTTACCCGTTCCTCGCCACTGCCTGTCTCCTCCTCCTCTGGGCCCCTTGAACTGGAGCCATCACTGCTTCCTGGGATTCGCACCAAGTTCTTTTGCTTGGAGAAAGAGGCTGCAGCCCCAACAGTGAGAGACTGAAGTGGTTTGTGGAGATCAATAAGCCCTAACAGAGAGGACTGGGGTAGACCAGGTGGGGAGTCTGGGAGCCCATACGAACCTTGGTCTGGGAAGTGGGTGGTGACACTGAGGAGACTGAGCAAAGGTTGAGGAGAGAAACAGCCCAAAGGAGAACCAAACTGTGCAAGGCTAGGACCCAGGGCCAGCAGTCAGTGGGCAGGGCATGTGTGGGGCTGGAGGGGCTGGGGGATTGGGGACTAGAAGCTGGCTCAGGCACTCACCTTTGCTGTGGCGCCAGCAGCAGAGGGCCACCCCAGTAATGACCATAAGGATAGTTGTGGCCGCAGCAGCCACCCCAGCCACCATCTGCACAGTGGGCAGCAAGTCTACAAGGAGATGAAGGCGCATGCTGAGTGACAGACCCAAGAACAACAGGGAAACTGGTGCTCAAGGCTCAGGCTTGAGATCTCTGGGTTCAAAAGGCCACTGAGTTTGGGAATATCCAAAGAGTGTGTGTGTGTGTGTGTGTGTGTGTGTGTTTTGTTTTGGGAATTGAACCCAAGGGCACCTAACCACTGAACCACATTCCCAGCCCTTTTTTTGTATTTTATTTAGAGACAGGGTTTCACTGAGTTGCATAGGGTCTCGCTAAGTTGCTGAGGTTGGCTTTGAACTCGCAATCCTCCTGCCTCAGCCTCCCAAGCTGCTAGGATTACAGGGTGAGCCTAGTTTGGGACTTAAGGACCCATGAATCTGAGGTTTGACAGATCTGTGAGTGTGTGACTTTAAATTCTTGGGCTTTAGGGAGTCTTAGAGTTTGAGGGATCTTTTACTTTGCAATTTCCCACATTTGTAGACTCCTTTCTTTGGGATACTTACGTACGAGGGGTTTTCTGGTTTAGGATTCTATACTCAAGGGAATTTATTGTTTTAGGGTCTTAGGATTCAAGAAGCCCATAGTTTTGAGGTTCCAAGTCTTTCAGGATCTCTACATTTGGGGATCTTATCCTTTAGTGGCTTTACTCTGGAAATTTCTGCATTCCTGGGGTTTGGAATCCCCAGATTTGGGGTCTTTGAGAGAGTGTCTCACCTCTACGGCCCAGTCGAATCCGGGTGCCTCCCTCTCCCAGTCGGTTTCGGGCACTGCAGTTGAAGCCACTGCTAAAGTCAGACTCCTGGGTCCCAGAAATATGTAGTACAGAGATCAAGCCTGGACCCTGTCCCCCATGGCCCTGCGGGGCTGGGAAGGTCTCCACCAGGAACCTGCCTCTTGACCCTGCCTCCAGGAAGCCTTCATCCCAAGACCAGACCTGGGGACATGAAGGAATGAGGGAGATCACTGAAGAGACTGGGAAGGGAGGGAAGAATTGGGTAGGATGCTGGGAAAGGGAGAGAAAGTCACAGCAGCTTCAGTGGACTGGCTGGGCAGGTCACGGTGGGGAGAACTCTTCCTTACCACAGCTTCTGGGGCTGGGGAGGAAAACACTAGACACTGGAGGCGAGCGGGGCCTCTCAGGAAGGCGGGCGCAGAATGCAGGGCCGTCACTACTGGGGGAGCTGGAATGCAGATTGTGGACCACTCAGGAGAGGTCTGGCCCTCCCCAAAGCGGATTCTGAATCAAGGGAGACCAGGCCTGAGCACTTCCGACTAGGCTAACCCCAACCAAGCTGACCACGCTCCTCAACCGACTCTCCTCTTAAGGTCATGCTTGCTCTCTTTAGACCTCACCCGCTTTGACCACTTCCTATCCCAAGACCCTCCCGACCTCTCGCAAGTCCCTCTTTCTCACCATTCACGGTCAACCTAGCCTCGGCTGTGCCGCCCCCCAGGCCCAAAAGCCCAGGCTCAGCCCGGCACACATAGTCGCCTGCATCCTCCGGTCCCACCGAGGGAAGACGCAGCGTGGGCCCTGAGCTCAGCACCTGGGACAGTGAAAGGGCATCAGGGGCGGGACTTTGAGAGGAAGCCCCAGTACATGCCAACTACTGGCACAGGCTCCAGGTCGAGCTTCACCTGAGCGCCACCGCGGCGGGTCCAGGTTACCCGTGGGAGGGGATTCCCGCGCCAGGCACAGCTAAAGGAGGCGTCCTCCCCTACGTCCACGGATATGGGCTCTGGCTTTGCCTGCAGAATCGGCCCAACTGGGGGAGGAAGAGAAGGGGTCAAATGGCTGGAGCTGGATAAACCCTTGCTTTGGGATCAGCCTCTGGGAAACACTTATTCAAGGGCCCAAGTATAGACTCCCAGTCCACGGTACCCCACCCACTAATTATCCACGCTTACATACCCCGGACCCGCCCCTGCCCCATCTTAGCACCGACCCAGCACAGCCAAATCCTGCTTACATTCTGTTTGCAGCCCCAAGTCCTCCCACTGCCCACTACAGCCACTCCCCGCTTTGGCCACACCCACGGCCCCGCCCCTGCTCACACAGCACGTCCAGCGCGGTGCTGCGGTTGGCGCTACCCACGGCGTTGCTGACCTCGCAGGACACTGGCTCGGTCAGGAACGAGGCGTCTGCCAGCACCTCCAACCTTGGTCCTCGGGCCCCAAGCACTGGAGAGCCTCCCTTTGCCCACCTGCAGAGATGATGGTACTGTCAAGTCTCAGCCCTCCTCAATCAGGTGCTCTGGCTGGAAAGAGGTAGTCTTCCTCCTCACCTGTAGCCAGTGACTGGAGGTTGGGCTGTAGCCTGACACAGGAAAGTGACCTTTTGTCCTTCCCGCACAGTCTGTGGCTCAGCAGACAAAGTCACCACTGGGGGGTCTATGAGGATGGGACAATGGTCAGTGTGGGCAAAGACCTAGGTAGGAGTCCAGTCCCCAGACCCTCTAACCCACTGAGTGGGATCTACATTTCCCTCCTCCCTTTGAGCCAGCAGTCTGGGCTTCCAGTTCCCATTCCCCAGTGTGTCATCGTTCTGTCCTCTCCTGCTCTATCAGACCCAGGAATCTAGGTCCCACCCCCTCTTTCCCAGGACCAACTGAACTCACACTGCAGGCTCAGTGTGATAGCTGTGTCTCTCCCTGTAGGCAAAGCCTGGCTCCGGGCTCGGCAGACTAAGGTGGCTCCATCATCATGGCTGGAAGGGGTCAAGAATAAGGTGCTCTCCACTGACCCAATGGTTCCTTCCTTCAGCAGGTTCTGGAGGTTATGGATAATAATAATGATCTTATCTACCCAATATATATGGCAGTGCTTACATCAGGCACACTCCTAGGCATTTACAGGTATTATTTTATTCAATTCTCATAATTATCCTATAAGGTACATACTATTAACCCCATTGTATAGATAAGGAAACTGAGGAATAGAGAGGTTAAATAACATACTAGATATCAATCAATTGGCAAGTGACTGAGCATTTGAATCCAGGTAGTCTGACCTTAGAGTTCTTACCCTGAATCACATTCCAAGGGTCCTAACCTTTGAACCCTTGCCCTCCCCTGTCCTGTATTCTGGGTGAGTGATCAGAGTGGACTCTTAAGTTTCAATGAATGAGCAAGGACCAGCAAAGGGATTTGGACCTGACCTGGTGGAAGGTGGTCCCATCCAACCGGACACCATCTCGGAACCACAACAGCTCAGGGATGGGGCGGGCATCTCCACGGCTCTGACAGGTCAGATTTGCAGGAACTCCAACAACCAGAGACACAGAGGGGCCGCCCAGCACGTGGGGGGGATCGGGGGGCACTGTATGGTAGATCTTGGGTCAGAACCGGATCCCGGGTCCAGAGACCCTCATCTTCTGAGCTCCAACCAACCACTCCCCTGATCTTTCTGGACTCTGATACTCATAGCTAGTACAGGCTGCCCCCCTAGGTTCTCAAGGACAAGTGGGCTGGACTCTCACCCAGTACATGCAATTGGGCTGGTCGTGATCGAAGACCTGCTTGTGTAGCCTGACATTCATACGATGCTTCATCCTCTAGCTCCACTGGCCTAATGTGGAGGTCATGTTGGCCACTGGCTGCATTCCCTGATATCCAGTACCGGGACCACCCTGAAGTCAGGGAAAAGGCAGTCACACTATAGTTCTGAGCTCTTGATCTCAGGTCTTCATCCCCAGACATACGACACCAAAACTGGCCCACACATTCTATGGTTAGACACTTAAAGTGTGTAGATCCAAAGAAATGAACCCCTCCCAATGTAGAGTCACTGAAAATGTGGGGGTGATTAAGTCAGAAAGGAAAACAAGAAAATGATTGCTATGAACATTAGGTTAGAGCCTACTTCTGGGCTATGATAGTGGGAAGGAATAAGGAGCATTTTGGGGGGAGCTAGCAATGATCCAAGTTATTGGTTATATGACTGTCTATAATTATTTGACAACTTGTCCATTTATGTTTACTGGACTTTACTGCATTTATATAATATTTTACAGTAAAAATAATAATCCCAAACTCCATGAGTCACCCCCAAAGAAGCAGCTCAATAACCAGGACTCCCAAATGTTTACCTGATCCCACCAATTTCCCAAAGCTGAAAACATTATAATAGAAACTTCAAATATAGCCCAAGCCCAGCAGTCCCACTCTAGTGCCAGTCCTCCCTTAGTAGAGGACAGCCTCACCTGGCAGGTCCCTCTCTCCCCCTAGAGCCAGCCCATCCTTAGTCCACTGAACGAGACCCCTGTACGCGCCCAGAACACAGGGCAACCGGGCTTCCTCCCCCAGCAGTACCACCAGGTCCTCAGGCTGATGCAGGAAATGGGGCGACCGGCCTAGGAGAATAGGGAACAGCAGATCTGGGCTTAGTACATTAAAGAACTCCCTCACTCAGGACCCAGGAGTCCAGTTCCCAACCCGCTCTCACTTCAGATTCTTAAATCCAGGCTTCCAGAATTCTCCTCCCTCAGACCCAGGAGCCCCAGCCCCAAAGCGGTAGCCGGTAAACAATCCTCCCCATCTTCTTCCGCTCCCCACTTGGGTACCTGCAAGACCTCTAAAGCAGAAGAAGAGGACGAGGAGGGCGGGGACCAGCATCCTGAGTGTGTGTCTCCCAAGGTCCACAAGACTTGCTGTTGCACTGGCTTCGCTCCAATTTCCTTAGCTGCAGATCTTCCACTAGCCTGGATGGGAACCCCCCTCGCACCCTACTCTTCGCCCCAGGCTGGAGGTCCCCAGTCTCTGGCCTGAAATCTTCCAAGTTTGCTCATCCGCAGCTTCTGACGCTCTGAAACGCCTGCAGGTTCTGCGCGCTGGGTCTCTGAGAGACCCCAAGAGGTCCTGATCCCGCTGGCTCCGCCCCCGCCCGCCTCCTGGGAGACCCGCCCTCTTCCCATTGAGAAACTCCCGCGAGCTGGACGCGAATGAAACAGGGCGTGGGGCGAGAGGGCAACCCAATTGGGGTCTGGGAGCCGAAACACCTGGGTGCAAGGAGGGGGTCCCGCCTGGAGTGGACACCTGCGTCCTGCCGGCTTTTGGGGGCGAGTCTTGGGAACGGGTGGTGGCGAGGAGGAGGAGCAGGAGGAGAAAAGGGAAAGAATGGAAGAAACTTGCTCAGCTCGGGTCCTGGAGGGACTGTGATGAGTGGAAACCCAGCTATAAATGGGAGCCCCTGGGGCCTCGCCAGTTTCCGCGCCCTGGGGAGGCGGGGCCCAGGACTCCCGTGGGTCTTCGGGTCGGGGAGAGGGCACCCGGGTGCAGGAGGGCCAGCTGGGACTCCTGAGAAAAGGGAGTTCAGCCTTCCACATCTCAAAACTCCTCAAAATATCTCTCCGCTTCCTTGTTATTGCTGCAAACGTAGCACGTCCCAAGACCTAGGAATCTAAGCCTCCAGTCCCTCCTTTCCCAGGACCCTGCAGTACCGGCTTAGCCCCTCTCCCCATTCCGCCCGCCGGGCCCCTGGGCCGTGGTTGCCGGGCGACGGCTGGGAGGCAGCGGTGCCCGGGTTGGGACAGGCTGGGAGGCTGGGAACTGCGCAGCTTGTACTGACGGCTCCATGCAGCCCAGCTGGGGCGTTCCCACGCTGCGCAGCTGGCCGAGCAGGTGGGAGGAACCCTGAGCTTATTGCGGGGGTTGGGGGCTTGAGGGATGGGACCCCGGGGCTGATATCTGTGAACCTATAGGGATTGAGGGTCCATATTCAGATTCTCAGTTGTTCCTGGGCTTAAATTCCTGCCTCCTTAAATGACAGGGAGTTGTACTTCCAGGATTGTAGGGACTGGTGGTCCAGATCTCTGCTGGCTGAGCTGATAGCCTGAACTCCTGGTGCTTTGAGGCAAGCAGCATGGTGCAGTTGGGTGATGATCAGAATATCTGGTCTTAAGTCTGAGAATCAGTGGATTTAACCACAATCTCTCTCCCATCCCCATACAGACCCAGGAGGATTTGAAAAGCTACAGGCAGTAACATCTGTCCGAAGTCCTGTGGGGGAGGGAGGCAGGAGGATTGGAGACCTCTGGGTCCTTGGAGACAGGGGCTAGGAGTCTGAACTGCTGGGTCCAAGAGAGGAGGGTCCTAAGAGCCCACACTCCTAATTCTGGCGGCATGAATTTCTGACTTCTGTGTTGTGGATCCAGGGCATGGGTGTTGAAATAGGATGGGCTCAGAACTAGGACTCCTGAGTCTTGAGGAGGAAGTCAGGTGATGAGGCTGTTTTTCCAGACACCTGACATCGCTTCCCCTTCCTGGCTCTCTGGGGTCACAGGCATGGAAAAATGGAGAGCCTGAGGTCCCTGGAGCATGCAGAGAAGGAAAACAGCCAAAGTGGAAGGTAGAAGGTTTGTGCTAATTAAAGGTCCCAGCAACTGACAACTCTGCACCCTGACCTCCAGGGACACCATCTGGTGAGGGCCTCATGACAGACCCTCCCAGGTCTGTATCCAGCCCATTTCCCAGGAGATGTGGGAGGCGGTTGGGAAAGGGAATGTGGGAGGAGGGCAAGGAGTCAATAATGGAGGGCAAGGGAGAAAAACCACAGGGTGCATCAAGGATGGAGCTGCCCCAGCTCAGGCCAGATGCCTTGTCTTGTTCCTGGAGGAGGATCAGATCGGGGGTCATAAGGAGGGGGAAGAAACAGAACCAAACCGTTGTAATTCCTGCAAGAGATAAGCAGACAGAAGGAGCTTATCCCATGTGAGTGTGTTTGTGCACACTGGGGTGGGGAGGGCAGGGCAGTTAGCATATGGTTATAGAATTCAGGCATGTGAGAATTGGGACTCAGAGCTAGGGAAACTAATAAGAGGAAGAGGCACAGGCAGGGAGATTCACTGAGAACAAATATTTATTGAGTTCCTGAGATATGAGAAACAGTGTAGAGTAGGAGCAGTGAGAGATGAGAACAGAGACAGACAGGAAAAAAAAAAGAAAAATAAACAGGCTTAGAAAGACAGTGGAATAGTTCATTAAAGATTGACTGAGATTTAACTATGTGAGAGAGAGAGGGAGAGAGATGTTTCAAAGACCGAGAAAGATAAATCAAGATGGATAAAAGAGAGGGACTGAGACTCACAGGGAAGGGAGGAAGAGATGGGGGGATGGAAGGAATAGAGACAGAAGGAAGGTCACAGCGTCTTTGCCGAAGGTCACCCACATTGAAGGGTGGCAGATCTGGACTCATCTTTTCCTTGCACTATTCTGACTTCCCTGAGCCCTGCACACTCACACCAAAGACACTCTTACCACTCACACACTTGGCACACACCTGCACAGATCACAATTCACTCTTGTCTTCCTTTGTCTCGCAGGCATGCTCACACACAGGCACACCCTCACACCCACATGCACACATAGGTAACTTCACTCTCTCCCAGTTTCACACACACTCTTATACACTCCCCAGCAGAGATCTCGTGTCACTGGCTGATTGTCTACTCAGGGAAGGATGGGACTTGCCAAGGTCATGCTCTGGACAGGGAAGGACTAGGGAGTCCTTTCCGCCCACACAGGCCCAGCTCTCTACTCCCCCAGCTGAGTTGGGAGATGGCCCATGTCTGATCTGCTCTCCCAGGACCTTGGGGTCATGGAAGCTGGGGAGGCACCAAGGAATGTGCCTGGCATGTGCTGACAGGGGATTTCATGCTCCAGCTGGGCCAGGAGGAGCCTGCTGGGCAGAGGCTGGGGTTGGAGACTCAGGAGTTGCTCCACTCAAATACTGACTGCACCGGCCTCTTTGCTCTCCTGGGCTCAGGGGGCCCAGGGGACTCTGAGCAGCAAGTCTTCCTTGGGGGACTGTGAGTGGTGCAAGAGGGGGGAGTGAGAGGGGTGACAGAGAGAAGAGAAACAGAAACTATAAAGGAGATGCATGGATAGAGAGAGAGAGAGAGAGGGAGAGAGAGAGGGAGAGAGGTGGGGAGGCAGGCCAAAGGTGGTGTGGGGGATTCAGAGAGCTTCTCAGAGAGAAAGAGCCTGAGACTAGGAGAGAGAGTCAGAGGAGGAGACTCAGACAGAGAGACGGGGAAAGAGAGGGACAGAGGGAGAATGAGATGGAGATAAAGAGACACTCCTGAAGAGAGGAAAACAGAGTTAGAAAAAGAGGCAAAAAGAGCAAGAGACAAAGACACAGAGAGAAGGAGCCAGAGAAAGATAGTGGCAGACATAAGTGGCAGAAAATGGGAACTGTGGGAGCCATGATCAGAGGACCTGGAAGGGCCCTGAGGACCCCCATCAGGGCCCTCCTGCTGCTCATGGGGCTGCTGACCACAGGTGAGTGGGGTCCTGGCTCTGTACCCAGTGCCAAGTGGCCTTCATTTCCCACCTTTTCCCTTAGACAAACCCTCTGCCCTTTCTTGCTGACCCCTTTGTTTCTCCAGGCCTGGCTCAGTTGCTAATCCCTGCCTCGGTCCCTCGTGGCTTCTGGGCCCTGTCTGAAAACCTAACAGCTGTGGAGGGGGCCACCGTTGAGCTGCGGTGTGGGGTCAACGCCCCTGGCAGTGTGGTACAATGGGCCAAGGATGGGCTACTCCTGGGCCCTGACCCTGGGGTCCCAGGCTTCCCGAGATACCACCTTGAAGGAGATCCTACTAGAGGTGAGAGACCAGTGCCGGAGACTCTGAGCCACCAGCAGAGGCTGTGGCCCTGACCCTGTGGGTCCCTTCTGCAGGTGAATTCCACCTGCACATTGAAGCATGTGACCTCAGTGATGACGCAGTGTATGAGTGCCAGGTCAGCCGCTCAGAGATGGGCCCCGAGCTCGTGTCTCCCAGAGTGATCCTCTCCATCCTGGGTATGGGTGAGAGAACCCCAGCACCCTCAAGTCTGGGCTTCTAGTCCTCTTTTCCCCAAGGACCTGGGAGCTGATGGTCCAAGACCCTCCTACCCCAGACCCTGGGTCCAGGACTCATTTCCAGAGCAAGGAGACTTGGCCCACATCCTCCTGTCCTTCTCAGTGGTGGAGGCTGATCCCACATCCTTTCTCACCAGTTCCTCCCAAGGTGCTTCAGCTGACCCCTGAGGCAGGGAGCACAGTCACCTGGGTAGCTGGGCAGGAGTATGTGGTCAGCTGTGTGTCTGGGGATGCAAAGCCAGCACCTGACATCACCTTTCTCCAAAGTGAGTGTGGCTGAATTGGTGGGGACATTGTGATGCTGCTGGAATGGGGAGGCAGTGTGTTATGCCAAGTGCCCTCCTAGGGGCCCAGAAAGTATAATTGAGATAGGGCTCCGGGGAAGGCAAGGGGAGAAGCTGAGTCCAGAGTAGGACACACTGGATGGGAGGGAGGCATCCAGGAGACCACAGAAGTGCTGGTCCAGGGCCTGGAAGAAGCTGAGGTTCAGACAAGATGTGGGTGGTGAGCACAGAAATGAAAATCTGGGGTGATGGGGGTGTGGGGTACAGCACAATAAGGATGCCCAGAAAAGGGAGAGGGCTAGGACCTGAGAACTCCAGTCATTTGGGAATAACATTCCAGGGAACAGAACTGAGGAGGTCCTAAGTCTTACAGGACAGCAGGAATTTCCAGGGGATGGAGTTGGCACCTCAGGTTCTTTTCCTCCAGAACCAGGAGGAAGGGGGTATCTTGTGTGCCCCAGAGTCTCCTGTGGGGAGTGCCCAGCACCCCTCCAGGCCTCTTGTTGCCCCAAGGTGGACAAACAATATCTGGTGTTTCTGCTAACGTGAACGAAGGGTCCCAGGAGAAACTCTTCATCACAGAGGCCACAGCCAGGTGTGCGAGTTGGGGGTACCCTGTCTTCCTATTTCCCCTTGAGAGCTCCATATCCCAGGGATTCAAGCTGGAAACTCAGGTTGAGTATGAACATCTGGCACCCAATTCTTCACCTGACACCCAAAACTTCTTCAAGGGAACCCCAGTTCCAGGGTATTAAGCGTAAAGATCTGGACCAGGTATGATCCCTGAAGCCCTAATTCTTATTGCTGAAGCCCCAAATCCTTCCCATGAGACTCCCCAGATCTTATAGGAAATCAGTATGGAGACAGACTAGGTGTGGAGGCCTGAGATTTCCACCTCTTCACCCCAATTCTCTAAATTTTCGAAGGTGACTCTGACTCCAGAATCCCAACTTCCTATCCCAGGGTGACACCCCAGAGCACAGATAATGGGCAGTTACTCGTCTGTGAGGGGTCTAGCCCAGCTTTGGACACTCCCATCAGGGCTTCAATCACCATGAACATTCTGTGTAAGTGGAGAACTGAACCAGTGTGAGCAGGGAGGATGGGAAGCAGGATTGGGTGTCCTGGGGAATTGCAGGAATTAAAAAATTCAGTCATGCCAAAGAGAAACATGGGAAATCAGAGTCTGGCTATGGGGACTAGAAAGAATGAATGGGCTCCCCAGACCTACTGAGTTGGCTGCTGCTCCCCAGTCCCCCCAGGACCTCCTGTCATCCAGTGGCCAGACCTGGAAGAAGGGCACGTGAGGGCAGGGCAGAGCCTGGAGCTGCCATGCACAGCACGAGGGGGGAATCCGCCAGCCACACTACAGTGGCTGAAGGTGAGAGCAAAGGCCAGCATAGGAGGGTTGGGGGAGGGTTGGGGGAGGGCCGGAGCCAGGAACCGGCTCTGAGCTGGTCTAGGCCTGACCCTTTCTCCAGAATGGCCAGCCTGTGTCCACAGCATGGGGCACAGAGCATGTCCAGTCAGTGGCTCGCAGTGTGCTGGTGATGACCGTGCGGCCAGAAGACCACGGAGCAAGGCTCAGCTGTGAAGCCTACAACAGTGTGTCCACAGGGACCCAGGAACAAAGCATCACGCTACAAGTCACCTGTGAGTCTTGGTGCTAGCTGTCTGTCAGTTTGGGTCCCCAAATCATACTTATCCATTGCCAGGGACCTCATCGTCTGTATCCCATCCCCTTGTCTGTCTGTCTAGGCTGGTCTGCGAAGAACCCAGTTCATCCTAGGGTTTCTCTCTGTCCATCTGTCCCACAGTTCCCCCTAGTGCCATTACCATCCTGGGATCTGCATCGCAGACTGAGAACAAGAACGTGACACTGTGCTGTATCGCCAAGTCTAGTCGCCCTCGGGTCCTGCTGCAATGGTGGCTGGGGGGGCGGCAGCTGCTTCCTACGGATGAAACAGTCATGGATGTGAGGAGAGGGCTGAGCCAGGAGGGAGCTGAGGGCATAACTCCTGGAGCTGGGACCGGAGAGCTCTGGCAGTTTGGAGGCCTTGGTCCTGGAGAAGTGTGACCTGGGGCCCCCTGAATCCTGCATATGACCAGGAGGAGGTCCAGATGTGCCCCTCCTGGGGTCTGGATTAAGCCCAGAACTACCACGGGTGGGTCTGTTTCAGTCCCCAAGTCCAAATCTCATTCTCTGCTAGGGCCTGCATGGTGGCCACATCTCCATGTCTAATCTGACGTTCCTGGTGCGGCGGGAGGATAATGGCCTGACCCTCACCTGCGAGGCCTTTAGTGAGGCCTTCACTAAGGAGACCTTCAAGAAGTCACTCACCTTGAATGTGAAATGTGAGTCCCTACCCTGATTCAAGAATGCCACCAGGCCCCATAGACCCCACCCTGAGGCTCCAGCTCAGAGGACAGTCACCTTCTAGCTTCTCCCTGCAGATCCTGCCCAGAAGCTATGGATTGAGGGACCACCAGAGGGGCAGTATCTCAGAACTGGGACCCGGGTGAGGCTGGTGTGCTTGGCCATTGGGGGCAACCCAGACCCCTCCCTCACCTGGTACAAGGTCAGTGCCCAGCAAGGGTTGTTGCAGGACCAGGAATTTGGGGAAGAATGAGGACTCTCCTCTCCTTCAGAATCTTTGGAGATCTTGGAAAAACCTTTATTTCATGAAAAGCACTGGAGATTCTGAATTTTGGTAGGGAATTGTAAGAGAAAAAAATGCCATGAGAATTACATGGAATCTTAAGGAAAATTCTGGGAAAACAATTCCAGGAGAAATGAAGGAATTCTGGATCAAGATTGGGAATTCTAGAGATAAAGGCAATTAATTCCATTAAAGTTAAAAGAAATTCTGATGAAAAGTTCAATTCAGGGAAAATGTCAAGAATTTTAGGGAAAGACCAGGAATTCCAGAAAAAAAATGGCAATGATATTTTGGGCAGAGGCTAGATATTTGGGGGAAAAGAATAGTGATTTCACAGAATATTAAAAATTCTTTAATATTAAATTGAAGTCTTGAGATGTATAGGTAAGAAAATGAAATTACATTAAAATTAAAGGAAATGCTGGTAGAATCCTGGCAAGTTAGGGAGCTACTGTAAATTCTGGGGGAAAGACTAGGAATTATAGGAATGAGAACAGAATTCCATTTTAATTGAATGGAATTCTGGGGAAATACCAAGAATTGGGACAACATAGAGGATTCTAGTGATTAGGATAATAAGGGAATATTGAGAAAAAAATCAGAAATCTGAAGAAGTCACTGGAATTAAAGGAAAGGTTAAAGTGGGAAGAACTGAAAAAAAGTCTTGGGAAAAAAGAAAAAAGTCTTGGGAAAAAAGAAAAAAGTCTTGGGAATTTCAAGGAAATTTTTGGGGCAGAGTGTGGTTACTAGTGAAGGAATGGAATTTGAGGAGTGGGGCAGAGGGTCCTGGGGGACTGGAGAGATGGGGCGGAGCCGGAGGCGGGATCCCAGGGGGCTGGGGAAGAGGAAGAGACTCAGGGTTAGGGGTTCTGAATTCCAGGGCCCATTTCTTTATTTTAGCGGGGTGCCAGTTGATGGCAATGCCTTTTACTTATCACACAAAGGCCTTGTCTGGCCTGGCGGTGACCAATCCAATAGGGTCGTCTCAGGACTGGGTGGGGAAGGGCAGGGCTACCTGTGGTCCCCCAGCCAGTCCCGGTCCTTAGAACTTTCGCATCGTGACCGAGCCGCGGCTGCAGCAGGAGTCACGGCGGGTGCACCTGGGAAGTACGGAGAAGTCCGGGAGCACCTTCTCCCGCGAACTGGTGCTGGTCGCAGGTCCATCGGACAATCAGGCCAAGTTCTCGTGCAAGGCGGGCCAGCTTACAGTGTCTACGCAGCTTGTGGTGCAGTGTGAGGACGCAAAGGGACGAGGCGGGTGGAGGGTTTGGCTGGCGTGGGGTACAGACTACCCAGCCAGGCCCGGGTGTGGATTCCCGGACTCCAGGAGGTGGGCAGGGCGGGACTGGAGACTGGAGACTGGGCGGGGCCTGGGATCGAGAAGCGGCGAAAGTAAACCAGGCGGTCTCGACTCCGCCTCGCTCCTCTGACCCGCTAAGTTCCTCCAACTAATTTGACAATCCTGGCCAACGTTTCTGCGCTGCGCCCGGGGGACGCCTTGAACTTGACCTGCGTCAGCATTAGCAGCAACCCACCAGTCAACTTGTCATGGGACAAAGAGGGAGAGAGGTGAGTGTGAGGCTCCGCCCCTCCCAGGTTCTGGTCACGCCGGGTCGGTTCTTGTCCCACCCCACCCTAGAGACTGTTGGGCCCTGGAGACTGTTTGGGGCAGTCTCTAGTTTTGGTCCCACCCTCGCACCTGTCTGCGGTGTGCACAGGCTGGAAGACGTGGCCGCACCGCCGCAGAGCGCCCCGTTCAAAGGCTTCGCTGCATCCAGGAGCGTTTTTCTTCGGGTGTCATCCAGCGACCACGGCCACCGCGTGACCTGCCGCGCTCACAGCGCGGAGCTCCGCGAAACCGTGAGCTCCTTCTACCGCCTCAATGTGCTGTGTACGTGCGTTGGTCTGTAACCCCTTGATACCCTCCTGACCCTAAACTATTCCAGTCTTCATCTTGACACTGTCCTTAACCACTCTCTCGAATCTTGTAACTTTCCTAACCTTTATCCTGATCCCTGCACCAACTCGTATCTTGCCCCAATCCCTGACTCTTATCCTGACCCCCTCTCTCCACCCTTAAACCTGACGGTGGATCTTTCCTAAACTGGATCTTAACTTCTATCCTGTTACCTCGTCCACAACACTAGTCCTTCCTGACCGCGACTTTAATCCTTAAACCTGTGCCTGATCTCAGCTCTATCCCTGACCCCGACTTTAACAACACTCTTGACTCCCCGCGGTTCTCCTTCCTAAGACCGTCCGGAGTTCCGGGGGGAGCAAGAGCTCGTGGTAACCGCGGTGGAGCAGGGCCAGGCACTGCTGCCCGTATTGGTGTCCGCTAACCCGCCTCCCGAGGCCTTCAATTGGACCTTCCGCGGCTATCGGCTCAGCCCAGGTGCGGGAAGTGGACACAGTGTGTGGGTTCCTGATGACCGGAGGGCCTACCACGCCCCTTACCCTGACCTTCCCCAGCTGGCGGTCCGCGGCATCGCATCCTGTCTGGTGGGGCTCTGCAGCTATGGAACGTGACCCGTGCAGACGATGGCTTCTACCAGCTGCACTGCCAGAACTCAGAGGGCACCGCTGAAGCCCTAGTGCGGCTGGATGTGCATTGTGAGCCCCACAGCACTCCAGGAAATTAGTGTCTCCGCGAACCCTACCTACCATGGGGACCTTGAGACCCACTGTGGAGTCTCCTCACTGTGGAAGTTCTGCCCACTTGGGGACAAACAACCATCCTAGAATCCTCCCATTTTGGAAGTCCCCTCATTCCCACTGTGGAATCTGTGCCCACTAAAAAGGCCCAGTGTGGAATCTCTACCCAGAGAGGGGGACCACCTACAAGGGAGCTACTCCCATCAGGGATCTAATCCCACTGTAGAAGTCCCACTCTCCCAGAACTCCACATAGATGGCAAACTATCCACACTCATAACTTTCCAGGACACCTCCAAGACACCTCTTCCACCTGGAGTCCTCTCCCACCATGACCTGTCTGGGCCCAAGTGCCTTTCCCAAACCCCTATCTCCCACCAGATGCTCCCACAATCCGTGCCCTCCAAGACCCCACCGAGGTGAATGTCGGGGGTTCTGTGGACATAGTCTGCACTGTTGATGCCAATCCCATTCTCCCAGAGATGTTCAACTGGGAGAGGCTGGTGAGGAATGGAGGTGGGGCAGGGGAATGTGCTTTCTTAACTGTGAGATCCTTGGGAGTGGGGTCCACATCCACATAATTGTATAACTATAGACTTGTCAGGGCATGCTCCAAGAATGGATAACTGTTAGTTGAACAGTAGATGAATGGGTAGATGAGTGGATGATGGGTGGATGAATGAGTGGATGGAAGAGGTAGTGGATGAATACATCATTAGTCGAAAGATATGTATGGAAGGATGAATTGATACATGGATAGACCAATGGAGAGATAAATAAATAGATAGCTGAATACGTGGCTGAACAGTTGCATGTATTTAGGAATGTGTGCACATATGAGTGAATAAATGTGCTTATGGTAGGGAGCAGCAAGGGTGCATGAGAAGAAGACAAATGGTTGGTTGCATGAATGAGTGGGTGAATAGATAGAAATATAAATGGATGAATGGGTGGTTAGATAGTAAAATGAATGGATAGATTGATGAGTGGGTGGAGAGGTGCTTCCAGGCATGAGTAGTTAGATACATGGATGGGTGAGTGGTTAGCTCTACTGGTGAATGAATGAATGGATTGGATAAATGTTTGGATGGATGATAAATTTTCATTCAATAGCTCTGTGGAGAGTAGTTTTGGGTGGGAGAATGAGGTTACAAATGGGACACAGTTTTGGTGATAATGGATTTGGGGCTAAACTGGAGGACAACTTCTGAGTCTTGGGTCTCCAGGGAGAAGAAGAGGAGGACCAGAGCCTGGATGACATGGAGAAGATATCCAAAGGATCCACAGGACGCCTGCGGATTCACCATGCCAAACTGACGCAAGCTGGTGCTTACCAGTGCATTGTGGACAATGGGGTGGCACCTCCAGCCCGGGGGCTGGTCCGTCTTGTAGTCAGATGTGGGTACCACTTAAACCCTTGACTTCAAAGGTCTGCCACTAAACTCTCATGTCTCCCCACATACCTCATGTGGATCCCCCAACCCATCCCAGTTGCCCCCCAGGTGGAACATCCTACTCCCCTAACTAAAGTGGCTGCAGCTGGGGACAGCACCAGTTCTGCTACCCTCCACTGCCGTGCCCGAGGCGTCCCCAACATCATCTTCACTTGGACCAAAAATGGGGTCCCTTTGGATCTCCAAGATCCCAGGTGAGCCAGGCCGCCAGGCAGTGCTGTAGCCCAAACTCTGGTCCCTTAGCCCTGAATCCCTGCCTCACTTTCTTTCCAGGTACACAGAGCACACGTATCACCAGGGTGGGGTCCACAGCAGCCTCCTGACCATTGCCAACGTGTCTGCAGCCCAGGATTACGCCCTCTTCACGTGCACAGCCACCAACCCTCTTGGCTCAGACCACACCAACATTCAGCTCGTCAGCATTAGTATGATGGGAGGGGGCTGTGAGGGTGTTGGGGAGATGCTTCTTGGGTCAACTCCCAAGTCCCTGGTTAGCAGTGCTGCTGATACCTGAGAGAGAAGTGTATGAGAGTGAGGATGGAGTCTGTGACTGCCCTGAATATCCTGATGGGAGATTAGATCTTCAGAGAAACCCACAACAAAGACAAAAAAAAATTAAAATGAGTTGGGAAGACTTATTGGCTCAAGTAACTGAAAAGTGGATTTTTCAGGAGTTGCTAGATCTGGGGCTAGCTGTTACCCAGAACTTCTGTCCAGCTCTTAAGTCTGCTTTTCTCTGTACTGGCTTTATTCTAAAGCTCCTCCTAGTGGTCTGTTAGAATTCCCAGAAGAAATCTTTCTCTTCTGAACAGTTGTATGGAAAAACTAGAATGAAATTTCATTGGCTCCATTTGGGTTCTAGCTCATCCCTGAACCAATCATCTGATGGGAGGGGCACTCTAATTGGCCAGACCTGGTCACATGTCCATCTTCCTAGGAGTGGAGTCACTTCCATCGGAAGAATGTGACCTGAGAATGTGGGAGGATGCTTCTCCAAAAAAAATTCAGGGTGTTGGAACTGTAAGCAATGAGGAGAATGGATGTGAGGTTGGCATAAAAAACCCACTACAAGGAACATGTGTGTGCATGTGTGTGTAGGTATGTGTGTATGTCTATATGTAACATAAATATATACATGTATATATATTCATCTACTTGCTAAAATTTTTTCGGGGGGTACTGGAGATTGAACTCAGGGACACTCAACCACTGAGCCACATCCCCAGCCCTGTTTTGTGTTTTATGTAGAGACATGGTCTCACTGAGTTGCTTAGCACCTCGCTGTTGCTGAGGCTGGCTTTGAACTCATGATCCTCCTGCCTCAGCCACCCTAGCTAAAATTTATATGTAATCCCCAAATCAATACTCAGAGTACTTTTGTGGTCACTCAAGGACATATACAGAGTGAAGCAAAATTTGGGTCACCTGCTGTGCATGTTATTAACTGAGACTGAACAAGGTGACACTCTGCATCTTGTTCCAGCTCTTATACTGTAAATAAATGTGGCTTATTCAGGGCCACTTTTTTAAACATTTTTGTGCTGTTGGTTGGTGATTTTGTCATTTAAAATGCCCTCCAAATGCAAGGCTGAAATGCTGTCCAGTGTTGCTACGTGCAAGAAGGCTATGAATGTGCCTTATAGGAAAAATATTTGTGCTCTGGATAAGTTTGTTCAGGCTTGAGTGAGAGTGCTTTGTCCATGTAATGCTGGTGAATCACAGTGTGTACGGAGTAAGGCACCTCTAACAGAACATGCTTAAACAAGATCACATATTCATTGGTTGATGAAAATACTGACAAGAGGCTTGAAGGAAGCTCACCCTGAGTTTCTTCTACAAGCAACAGTTTGGGATTTGCCAATTGAGTGTTCACAGTGAACTTCTTGAATATAATAACCATGAATAATCAGATTAACTATAATTTAGAATTACTATTAGGAAAAACCTGAAAGGAATTGTCTGGAATCCTTTTGTATCCTCTATTTTCCCCACCCTTCTCTCCAAAGGCCGTCCTGACCCTCCGCTGGGATTCAAAGCCGTGAGCATGACCCCCCACTCAGTGGGGCTCCAGTGGAAGCCTGGCTTTGATGGAGGTTTGCCACAGAGGTTCCACATCAGGTGGGTCCCTGTCACGGCAAGTAAGGTGTGGCAGCCAGTGGGGCTGGTCATTTTCCTGAATGTATTGTCCTCTCTGTTCTGCAGATATGAGGCCCTGGAGACTCCAGGATTTCTCTACATGGATGTCCTACCACCCCAGGCCACCACCTTCACACTGACTGGGCTGAAGCCTTCTACACGATATAGGGTCTGGCTGCTGGCCAGCAATGCCCTGGGGGACAGTGGATTAGCTGACAAGGGGATACAGCTCTCCATCACCACTCCAGGTGGGAAGGACAGTCCTGGGCAGGTTGGAAAGTTCCTCAGAGGACTTACAGGGTGGCATGGTGAAATGGATTCTAGTGTTATTCCCCTTTTACAGATGAAGCCCAGAGAGGTTAAGAAAATCACCCAAGGTCACACAGTGAGGAAGAGGTAGAGATGAGATTGAAATCTCAGGCAGATGACCTCCAAAGATGTGCCTTTAGTCTGTAATCTGTACTGTCTGGGTATGATTACTGACAACAGGAAATTAGAAAATAGTTTGAATGGAATAAAAATTAAAACAAAAAATTGGGGTACAGTTAAAGTAGTGCTAAGAGGAAATTTGATGGCATTAAATAAATATATTTATATTAGATTTTAAATTTTGTTAGATTTTTTTAAAAAGGCTTCAAATAGACATTTTAAGTTTCCATCTTAAGAAACTTGAGAAAGAGGGGCAAATTAAACCCAATTTACTGAAGGAAAAAAACTGAAAGGAAGAAAACTGAAGGAAGGTAAGAGAAGAAATTAATGAACCAGAAAACAAAAAATAAAGGTGAAAATCAATAAAAGCCAGTTCTTTAAAAAGATGGATAAAATGTATAAAACTGATCAAGACAAAAAAAGAGAAGATACAACTTCCAAAAATACCAGGAAAGTAAGAGGAGACATTATTACTGACCCTACAGACACAGAAAAGATATGCGGGAATATTCTGAATAACCTTAGACCAACATGTTCAGTGACTTGGATGAAAGGGTCAAATTCCTTGAAAATGGCTAAGAAGTAGTCTGTGATTCTGACAGCCCTGTAGTGCAGTGGTTAACCCCACAGGGTCTGGCTCAGAAAGGCCTGAGTTCAAGCCGCCACCTCCCCTGCCACTTCCTAGTTTTATGAACTTAAGCAACTGCCTCAGTTTCTAAAATTAAGGTTTCTTACAGATCTCTTTGCTTCAGTTTCTGAAAGCAAGCTTCATCTCGGACAGTTATAAGGACTAAATAGCTAATACATTTAAAGTGCTTTTAGAACAGGTCAAGACAAAGTAAGAGTCTAAAATGTTGAAGAAATGCCCCTGCTCACCCTGTTTACTTTGCCCACAAAAACTGCCTTAAATCCCCCTCCTTCTGTCTTCCCCTGATAGAGAAGCCTTTTTCTCCATGGAATTAAGTACCATTTCCCAAGATTTTCCTGCAACTTCCCTGCTCTTTTTTCCTTTCGTCTTCTTTTTTTCCCATTTCACTCTTGCCTTTCAGCACTAAAGCATAAAGTACCGCATTAACCTCCTTGTCTCTAGAACTTGAAGAGGTCTTTTAAGGGATCCCGAGAACTCAATATATTTTTTTTGTCAACTCAGCAAATTGATAATTCAAGTCATAGGATCTTGTACATCATAAAGCACTGGTTTATAATTTATTATTGTTATTGATATTCATATTGCTATTAATGTGTTGCCATTATCACCAGCAATATTCATCTATCTTTAAAATACCCCTAAGAAATCATATACCCATTTCAATGAGTTTCAAAGTGAGGTTAAAAGCTTCGTAAGAAGCTAAGAAATACATAATCATCTCAGATTCTTGTTATTAATACATAATCTCTATGTTCACCCCCACCCCAGGCCTGGACCAGCCTTCTGGAGAACCTGACCACCAGTTACCCACAGAGCAGCCTGTAGGCAAGTGCTCAATCTCCTGAGTCTTTCCCCCTCCTCTAAGAATGGAACTTTCTGATCTCTGACCCCATCTCCTCTCCCTTGTGTTAATAACTTCTGGGTCTCTGAAGATTCCTGCTTGCATCTGTAGTTCTTCCTCTTGCCTAAAGTGATAAATTTTTTCTCCTCATAATTTAGTTTACTTCTAAAAGAATTAGCTGAATCTGTACTTTGTAAAGAGGTAGTTAGTTAGTTAGTTCGTTTTAGCTGCATATCTAACCACCCAAACATGGGCACTTATAGCAACACACATTATTTCCCATGACTCAATGAGTCTGGTGAAACAGTTCTGATCCAGGCAGTTTGAATCATCTCTACAAACAGCTGGCAGCCAAACTGAGAATTGTTGATATAGGATGGCCTCTATGTTAGTCAGCTGTTTGTCACTGTAACAAAATACCTGAGAAAAACAACTGAAAGGAGGAAAGATTTATTTTAGCTCACTGTTTTCAGTCTGTGTTCAGCTGGCTCCATTGCTTTGGGCCTGAAGTGAGTCAGAACATCATGGTAGGAAGGGTGTGTCAGAGCAAAGCTGTTCACCTCATGGAGCCAGAAAGCAAAGAGAGAAAGTGGGGGAGCAAGGAAGAAGCCAGGGACAAGATATAGTCCCCAAGGGCACGCCCCCAAGGATCCACTTCCTTCAACTAAGCCTCATATCCTGTAGCTCTCATCGCCTCCCAATAGTCCAGTTAGTTATGAATCCACCAATGGATTAATCTATTGATTAAGTTAGAGCCCCATGATCCAATCAACTCCCCAAATCTCCCTCCAAACATTGCTGCATTGGGGATGAAGCCTGCAACACATGAGCCTTTTGAGAACACTTCATATTCAAACCACAGCATCCTCCTCTTCACATGTCTGGCAGTCATCTGGCTCTTGATTGGGCCAATGGAGGTAACTGGGTCACATGTCTGTCCTTGTCATATTCACAAGGAGGTGGTCATAGAAAGAACAGCAATAGAGGGAAAACTAATTTACCAGCATTTTTTTAAGTTTCTGATTCTGTCACATTTGTTGTTTTCTCATTGGTCAAAGCAAAGTCACATGGCTCAAGGTGGAAAGGGGATCATTCAACAGTATAGTAACTGCTGGACATGGTGATACAGTCCTGTAATCCCAGTGACTCAGGAGGCTGAGGTGGGAGGACCACAAGTTTGAGGCCAGCCTCAGCAATTTAGTGAGGTCCTAAGCAACTTAGCAAGGCCCTGTCCCAAAATAAAAAATAAAAAGGGCTGGGTATGTGGCTCAGTGGTAGAGCACTCCTGAGGGTCCATCTCCTAGTACCAAAAAAAAAAAAAAAAAAAGGGGCAAGAAGCCCTCCCACACTTCCAGCTTTCACTCCTCTTTTTGGCTTCTGTAGATGTGTCCTAACTGGTGTGGCAAAAAGCCACCATGGGTCAAATGCCAATCACTGTGGAAAGTAGAATGAATGATCTTTTCCAGGGTGGGTCATGTGCCCCCTCTAAAGTCCTGTAAGAACCACACAGAATAGTAGCAGGGGAATGGCTCTTTAACAAAAGGAAAACAAGTGTCATCAGCAGTGGACGGTGAAATGGAGGCCAAGCAAATGTCTATTTAGAGGGACTGAACCTTGTCTTCAGGGATTTAATAACCCGATATTGGCTGGGATGGCAGTTGACGGAAATAAGTCATTTGTGATGAAATCGGTGGGATGACTAGAAGTTTCCTTGAGAAGGAAGGACAATGAGGATAGACACTTGATTATTCCAATGCCCAGAGTCGTGAGTTTACTTCAGTGATTCTGGAAATAGCTGGTGGTTAGTTTGTGTGACCAGAAGGTACAATTCCAGAGTCTGTGGTTGGTTTGGCAAAACTGGAGCTGTGGAATGAGACTTAGATTACAGAAGGTCTTGAATGCACCACAGAGGAGCTGAAGTTTCTTCCTCAGTCCGTAGAGAGGGCTCAGGTTGACTTGAGAGAGGAGCCACCTGCCCTTAGGTGGCAAGAAGGGGTGGAGATGGAGATCACTGCTCATTTGCTTCCTTGACCTTGGGCGGAGGGCTTTGCTTGATCAGGGGCAGCTTTCTCAGAGAGCTCCACTGTGGACCCAGAGCAGATTGTTTGGGGCTCATTGAGAGGTATCTTCCACCCCTAGGACCTTCAGGGCCGCCCCTGCTGCCAGTGTTATTTGCCATTGGGGGTCTTCTGCTGCTTTCCAATGTCTCCTGTGTTGGGGGATTCCTCTGGCGACGGAGACTGAAGCATCTTGCTGAGGGTGAGGAGAGATCCTTCCTCTGCTAGAACGGAGACCCAAGAGTGACAGGGACTCTGGGGTTGCTGCATATTTGAGGTCTCCCCTGGACCGGGTGGGCTCACATAGGAGTCTCTGATTCCTTTCCCCTGTTTCTCTCAGGCATCTCAGAGAAGACAGAGGCAGGGTAAGTAGGGGCATTTTGCTGTAAAGGGAGGAGGTTTGGGGGTGACGGGTGGCAGAGGGTCAGTCACCCAACTGTCACCCACACCTCCATCTTGGAAGGTCAGAGGAGGAGAGAGTCAGGAATGAATATGAGGAGAGCCAGTGGACTGGAGACCAGGACACTCGAAGCTCCATGGTGAGTGGGGGTGGCTTGGACAGCTCCAGTGGACAAACTCCACTGTGAGCTTCAGGTTCATCATTTCCCTTTCTGTAACTATGGAGTCAGAAAATGGAAAGGACTTTACCTGTTGGTGTGTGTGTGTGTGTGTGTGTATGTGTGTCCGCCAGGCTAGCACATCAGGAGTAGAGCCATATTACCACTCCATGAAGGACTTTAGCCCTCGGCTGCCTCCCACACTGGAGGAGGGATCTTATCCCCAAGGTAAGTCATGACTGCATCAGGACAGCCCCCATTCCAAGGTTCTCCTGACATCTGGACTGGGTGCCCTGATCATTCTTTCTTTCACTCCAACCCTGGGCTTCACAGGTCTTGAAGATCAAGACATGGCCTTCCCTCTGCACCTGTATGATGAGGTGGAAAGAATGTATGCCCCATCTGGGGCCTGGGGACCCCTGTACGATGAAGTACAGATGGTAAGGAGATTTGTGTCACACCCAGTTAAGTCTGGAAAACTGCCTCCTCCTGCTTGTATTAGTTAGAGCAAATTTAGCTGCTGTAACAAAGAGGCCTGGCCCCAATCCAGTGGTCTAAAGAAGAAAGTCTAGGATTGAAGATGTACCTTAGTGACAGAGCTCTTGCTTAGCATGAGTGAGGCTGTGGGTTCAATTCCCAACACTGCAAAGAAAGCAGGAGGCAGTCTATTTCTTTCTCACATGGCTGTCAGAGGTGAGCCCTACTGTACATGGTTATTCAGAACCTAAGTTCTTTCCATTGTGTTCCTCTTCCATCTCCTGGAATATGTGGCAGGGCTGGTTTCAGCTGGAGCAAAAGGAACAAAGAGTTTGGAGGAGCCACAACCCTGCCTTATGGCCCAGGTCTAGAAATGGTACATGTCCCTTCTGCTCTCATTCCACCAGGGAGCACATGGTCACGTTGCTAGTCTTCACGCAAAGGAGGCTGTGAAATGTGGTCTAGCTTGGTACCCACATGCCTCACTACGGTTCTGTTACTGTGGAAGAATGAAAGGAAGTCTTTCCTTGGGTACTTAGCAATCTCTACCACAATGGTTAAGCAAATAGAGAGACAATTTTTTGGCTCACTTAGCTGATAAGTTAAGGGATAGAATTGTCTTCAGGAGCAGACAGACCCAGGAGTTTCTCCCTAAAGATTTCCTAGAAAATCCAGGCTTGTAAACAATTAGAATAGAAATCTTCAAAGAAAGAGAATGCTTGTTTTCCAAAGCTCCAAATGCCCAGTGATGACACCGATCCAGCTTGGGTCATATCTTCATTGTTGACCCAACCACGGAGGCGGGGATGGAATATACCAATCAGATAGGCCTGGATTTGTGTCCACCCATGAAATCAGAGAGTAGAGGTCATCTCTACTCAGTTCACTGGATTGAGAGTGGAAGAAGAGAGAGAACCCAGAAGGCAGTGAAGGTGGTGTCTGGGCAGGTGAAAACAGCCGGCATTCACCCCGAAGTAAGGGAAGTGGGACAGAACGCTTGACTGTGGTGACCTTCACATTAGCTCTGCTATTATCTCTGGCATCGCTGGGCCAAGGGAGTCCCTTTTAACAACATCCCACTTGGTGCTGTTCTAACATTGTAGCTCCACATCACCAAGGAAATAATGTACGCCCTCCCTCCACGGTGCTGTTCATGGTGCTGGACCACATGCGCCCTGAAAGCAGAGGAGGGAGTCTGCAGACATTTTCTGTACAGGGTCAGAGAGCAAATATTCTGGGCTTTGTGAGACATATGGTTCCTCAAAACTGCTCAGCTCTGTCACAGTAGGGTACAAGCAGTCATACATAAATGAATGACTGTAGTTATATTACAATAAAACTTTATTTTTGGACACTGAAATTTGAATTTTATATAATCTTCATATGCCACAAATATTATTATTCCTTTGATTTTCCCAACAACAATTTATAAATATCAAACCACTCTTGGCTCTCAGGCAATACAAAAACAGGTGGCAGGCTGTATTTGGCTCATGGGCCAATCTGCTCTAAAGTTTGCTAAACAACTCTTTTCTCCCAGCTCTTGAACAAAGCACATCCCTGGCAAGGATGTCAAGGATAGCCCTTCATGGTCTTTTTACCTTTTTTATTTTGATGAGGAAGTGTTTTGGAAATGCACAGGACTAACAGAATCATGACCCACACTCCAAAATTGCCATAGCAGATATCATGATTTTTTAAAAGGGTTCATATTCCTGACATTTAAATTATTTTCCTGACATGAAATCATGGGATATCTTGAACTTGCTTCAAAATAATCCAGTTGGTGAAAGTAGAAGGTGAGAGGCAGAGATTTAGATAAATCCAGATGGACCAAGTGTTGATACTGTTTTTTTTTTTTGGCACCAGGGACTGAACTCAGGGGCACTCGACCACTGAGCCACATCCCCAGCCCTATTTGTGTTGTATGTAGAGACAGGGTCTCACTGAGTTGCTTAGCGCCTCGCCATTGCTGAGGCTGGCTTTGAACTCGCGATTCTCCTGCCTCAGCCTCCCTAAGTGCTGGGATTACAGGCGTGAGCCACCGCGCCCGGCTGTGTTGATACTGTTGAACTTAGGTGTTGGGTACGTGGTGGTTCCTGAGGGGGTTTACTATAATTACTCTTCTGTGTGTAGATTGGATCTTTTCCATAATTAAGAAGACCTTTTTCCCTGGGAAGTTGAGCAGGAATGTGTGTTCTCCACAGCTGTGACGATGACCCAAATTATAATTTTACTTTTTGCTCGTTAGGACCCTTATGACCTCCGTTGGCATGGGGACAAGTATGAGGATCCAAGAGGAATTTATGACCAAGTGGCAGAAGACTTGGATGCTGTGGGATCCGATTCTCTACCCTTTGAGCTGAGGGGAGAGTTGGTGTGACAGCCTTCTCCATAGCCCTTTCCTACACTGCAGGACATAATATTTCAATGGTCTTTTCATTCCCACCCAGGCTGAGCTTGTTGGGTGAGATCCAGAAAACACAAAGAGATGGGTTTTTTCCAAGACAGGACATGGTGGGGGGATGTGTGTAAGCGACAGAAGAGGATTCAAGCTGGTGTCAAAATATAAGGACCAATATAAGCAAGGCTCCTCCTGGGCTTAGTTTTAGAAACTCAATGCATCTAAAGGGACAGAGTAATTCACACACGACTCCTTGACAATAAATAGCTATTCTAAGGGTCTTTATGCTTTTTGAAGTAAAAAAAATCAGAATTAGAAAAGACATATTAGAAACTCATTTCAGCGGGTCTAGGGTTGTAGCTCAATAGTAAGAGCGCTTGCCTGGCAGACATGAGGCACTGGGTTCAATCCTAAGCACTGCATTCAAATAAATAAAATGAAGGTACAGTGTCCATCTACAACTAAAAAAATTTCTAAAACCCTACCATCTTTAAAAGGAAAAAAAAACTCATTTCAGGGCTGAGGATTAGCTCAGTGGTAGAACACCCAACTATCATGTGTGAGGCCTTGGGTTTGAGTCCCACCCAAAGCAACAAAACAAACAAAAAACTCAGTTCATTTTGAGTTTGATTACATCTGAAATAGCTAATAATAAGGGGAGTTTATGAACCATTGTTATATCCTGCCTGTACTTGGCTTATTATTTTCCACGTATCTAAAACATGATGCATAACTGTAGCACATGCATAAGCATAAATAGACTATCAAAAAGGAGGTAGATGCAAAAGAATACATACCACATGATTTCATTTGTAGGAAAAACTGATTTATTGTGCTATGGTGATATAAGAGAGTGCCTTGTTCTTCAGATGTGTGCACTCTTCAATATTTAGGGTAAAAGGGTATTGTGGCTTCAATTTTATTCTCAAACAGATGAGGGGGAAAAACATGTATATTTACACAGAGATAAAAACAGATGAAATGTGGTAAAATGTTGACATTTGGGGAATCTGGGCAAAGTGTATGTTGGAATTCTTTGTTCCGTTCTTGGAACTTTTCCATAGGTCTGAAGTCATGTCAAAATAAGAGTTAAAAAAATTTGTGGTAGCCTGTAGTAACACCTGTAGTAATCCCAGCCCTTTGGGAGGCTGAGGCAGGAGAATCGCGAGTTCAAAGCCAGCCTCAACAACAGCGAGGCACTAAACAACTCAGTGAGACCCTGTCTCTACATAAAACACAAAGTAGGGCTGGGGATGTGGCTCAGTGGTCGAGTGCCCCTGAGTTCAATCCCTGAAAAAAAAAAACTTTTGTTGTTGTAAAGGTGCGTGACAATGACGTAGAAAAGCATGTGAAGGTGGTGTCATGGACTCTTGGGTTCTACCCAGCTCTTTCACTGGTGATGACGGCACACCAATACGAATGTACTTAATACCTCTGAACTGGATATTTCTAAGTGGTTAAGATGGTAAATTTGATATTATGTGTATTGTACCACAATAAAAATTGAAGGGAAACCCAACTAACAAAACACAAAAATGGGCTTTGCATGGATAAGAGTGCATCATGAACCATGGGTAATGGTTAATCCATTCTGTGTTTCTGAAGGCTCAGAAGAAAAAAAAAAAGAAAAGCTGAACCAAAATACTCAGGCACAACCATGGTGCTTGTGAGATACTGCCAAACAAAAATGTCTTGGCAGTATCTACAAAACCTGAACATTTGCACATGCCATGACCCAATGTTATACACCCAATGGAGATACCTACATATGTGAACACAAACTCGCAGGTTCAATGGCACCAGGAACTGGAAACAACCCAAGTGTCCATGAAAGGAAAACGGATAACTCAATTATATATTCATCCAATGAATTCTAGGCAATGAGGATGACTGTACTACTGATATATAGAACAACATGGGCGGGTTTTACCATGATAGTAGTGAATCAAAGTCAGACCCAAAAGGGAACACGTTGTATGATTTCAGCTGCAAACAGGTATAACTAATCTGTGACAACAGAAGTCAAGAGTAGTGATCTTTGGTGGACAAAGTGATAGTGAATGGAACCAGTGCCAGGTGAGCTTCTGGGGTGGGGAGTAGATACTGCTATTAGCTAGCTAGCTACATGAGTGTGGTCACTTTCTGAAAATTTATCATACTGAATATTTGTAATATTGGCATGCCTTTTTTTTTTTTTTTGGTCCTGGGGATTGAACTCAGGGGCACTTGACCACTGAGCCACATCTCCAGCCCTATTTCGTGTTTTATGTAGAGACAGGGTCTCACTGAGTTGCTTAGCGCCTTGCCATTGCTGAGGCTGGCTTTGAACTCTCTATCCTCCTACCTCAGCCTCCCAAATAGCTGGGATTACAGGCGTGCGCCAAGGCACCCAGCGGCATATATGTGCTACATTTTACTTAAAATTTTACATTATATCTCACAGTCAGGATTGTGATTTTCTAATGTGGTGGACAAAATAGAAACAATCGTCACTCTGTATCATAGTTTCCTTTCTGAAAAGGTCAATATATTTCAACCATACCCAAATATATATGTATGTTAACAATGTGATTAATAATTGTATTACTTTTTATTTTTACCTACACGAATGCCTGTAAGAACATTTTCAAGTTGTTCAGTATGCGAAAGCAAGGCCCAGTTTTCTTGACCCTTGACTTCTAAAAGTTTGTGCAGCGCCCTCCGATCAATGTAGCAACCACGAACGCCTGTGCAAATATCAAACTCTCCCCACTAGGGGGCGGTACTGCCCCGTTTGCGAAGACCTGATTTAGCCGGCCATAGTGAATCAGCGCGTGCATACCGGGTTCTGGAGTTCAAGGCAGAGGTCTGTGCTGGAGATTAAAACTGGTAAAGGAGTGTCCTCTGCATGTAAGTGGCCACTGAACCCCAATATTAAAGGATAAGTAGCTGTGCAGGCGTCGAGGCAGAGAGGACTCCAGGAGCACAGTGCCGGGAGGGATTTTTCTAAAATTGCTGGAAAATAAAGGGCAAGTCAGGGAGTGGTAGGAATTGAGGCTGATGAGATGAGCAAAGTTAAATCATGAAGGTTATCTTAAGGTGTTTGTCCTTTATCCGAGGATGGAAGCTATTTTGCAACAATAACAACAGCATTTAATCCGTATCTGCTTGCCAGTCCATGTTTTAAGTTCTTCATATGTATTATGTATTCTGGAACCATCAGAATCACTCATGAGGGGCTGGAGTTGTAGCTCAGTAGTAGAGTGCTTGCCTAGTAGTGTGAGGCACTGGGTTCCATCCTAGCACCACAGAAAAACAAACAGGTGGGGCCTGGGGTTGTGGCTCAGTGGTAGAGCGCTTGCCTTGCATGTGTGAGGCACTGGGTTTGATTCTCAGCACCACATATAAATAAATAAAATAAAGATCCATTGACAACTAAAAAAAAAAAAAAAACAAAAACAACAGGTGGCACACACCTGTAATCCCAGCACTTGAGGAGGCTGAGACAGGAGGATCGGGAGTTCAAAGCCAGCCTCAGCAACAGCGAGGCACTGAGCGACTCACAAAATAGGGCTGGGAATGTGGCTCAGTGGTCGAGTACCCCTGAGTTCAATCTTCAGTACCAAACAAAACCAAAACCAAATAAAAGCATTGAGTCCGTATGCAACTAAAAAAAAAGGAATCTCATGAATCCTGTTGCTCTTGTCATAGTGTCCTTTGCTCTGTGAAGATGCAGTCTGGTTTTGGAAAGCAGCAAGGCCCGGTCCTCCACTGCAGATAGGCCGCTGGATCTAGCCAGGGTCTCATTCTTCATCCCCAGTGATTGGCACATCATGTGACCTGATCAGATCCTACTGGAGGCAGGCTTGACACCTGTTTCTTGCATTTTGGACTCTGTCTCTGTATGGCTTTTTTTTTTTTTTTTTTGGTACCAAGGATTGATCTCGGGGGTACTCGACCCCTGAGCCACATCCCCAGCCCTATTTTGTGTTTTATGTAGAGACAGGGTCTCACTGAGTTGCTTAGCTCCTTGTCGTTGCTGAGGCTGGCTTTGCACTAGCGATTCTCCTGTCTCAGCCTCCCAAAGTGCTAGGATTACAGGCGTACGCCAACACATCTGGCTCTGTATGGCTTTTAAAACCCCTCTCCTTTCAGGCACGGTGGCATACACCTGTAATCTCAACAACTGGGGAGGATGAAGCAGGAAGATACCAAGTTCGAGGCCAGCCTCAGCAACTTAGTGACACCCTGTCTCAAAATATAAAAAGGAGGATTGGGGATGTAGTTCGGTATAGGACATTCCTGGGTTCAATCCCCAGTACTGCCCACAAACAAAAATACCCTTCCCTTCTCCCCTCAAAATCGATGAGCACCCCCAAAAGGACCATGTGGGAACTTTGTTCAAGAGCTTTCCGTGGCTACCATTTAGCAGCCCATTGTTTTCTGCCAGACACTAATGATTCCCTACCAAGTCTCTCCCCCTCCCTCATCCTCACCCTCACTTTCAGCTGCACTCTCCCCCAGTCCTGTTTCCAGTAGGTCAGAAGAATACTGATCTTCCCCAAGAGCCATAGTTTTTTCTACCTCCTTCCCTTTCATTAATGTGTCTGTGATCTCCACTTGGGATACCCACCCTTCATCCAGTGGAATTTATGGAATATCTAGTCCATGTTATCCTCTGGAGGATACACAGGTAAATACCAACTCATTGTCTTCTGTGTTCTGCTGTTTCAGGCATGATGTGCATATGCATGGGTTTCTTTTTATATAGCTAGTTTAAAATATGCTTGCTTCTTGGACTATAGATTCATCATCAGTTCTGGAAAATTCTCAGCCATTATTTTTTCAAAGAATGCCTCTCCTCCATTCTCTCTAAGTTCTACACTTGAGACTTGTTAGATGCTTGATGTATCTTAACCTCTCTTTCCTATACCCATGTCTTTGCCTCTCTGGATTGTATAATTTTATGTATTTGGAGTATGGTGCTCTGATGTATCTTCCCACTCAATTGTTCTGTCTTCGGCTTGATCTAATCCACTGAGCTTTTATTTTAATTTGGGGACTTAAATATGTTCTATTTTTCATCTCTACAAGTTTCATCTATCATTCTATTTTTCAAAGTTGCTTTTTCATTCCTGATACTGTCTTGCTGCTTTTTAATAATTTGATTGTGTATTGTATTTCTTTAAACATTTCATAAATGGCTGTTTGATAGTCTGATTTAAGCAATTCCAATGTCAAAGGTTTGAAGGTTTGAATATTTTGTTTGTGGCTATGGCAGATTATATTTCCCAAAGATAGCCATAATGTTTGCTTTTCTTTCAGTGTGACTTGATACTATTAATTGAGAGATAAGCTCTATGTTTTTTTCCTTTTGAATCTGGGCAGGTTTATGACAGTGGTGGAAGTGGTTTCTATGGCTAAGTCGTAATGAGCAATACAGCTTCTTTCTGATTGCTTTAAGATGTTCACATTATAAGCTAAATCGTGCCATGGAGAGGAACTGAGGCCCCCAGGCTTAACTGAGTTCCTAGTCAGCAGCCAGCCCTGAGTTATCAGACATATGAGTGCACAACTTGAAAACCCATCCTCCAGCCCCAAGTGGAGCTTCACCCTGTTCATATTCATATTCATATTGCATGCAGCAGAAACCAGCTCTCCTGGTCAAACTCTGCCAAAATGGCCATTTTGGGGAGCACAGTAAATTATTGCTATTGTTTTAAATCACCAAGATCTAGCTTAGTTTATTTTGTAGCAGTAGATAATTAGAGCAGTTGCTTCTGCTGACTTTCACCCGTGGTGGCTTACTTCCTTGTGTGCTTAGTGATTTTTGAGTGTGAGCTTGTGGCTTCATCTTAGACACTAGCATTCCTGTCAATTTAAGTTGGGGAAGCCTCCTGGAGAGAGGGTTGATTTCTGGTTCTGGTGATACCTATGGGGTACTACCGAATTCCTCTCAGACCCCCTCGGGATCTTAGTTTAACTTGGAAGTACCAGGTCCAGATCCCCTACTTCCCTAATAGACTAAGATTTAGCACCTCAATATCAATGCTGCTATTAGCAGTCACTTTCAGGACAGCACTGCCCCTCTCAGCTGTTCCCTACTCTGTATTCTGTCACCTCGTAATTTTTTTTTTTTTTTTGGTACTGGGGATTGAACTCAAGGATACTCGACCACTGAGCCACATCTCCAGCCCTATTTTGTGTTTTATGTAGAGACAGGGTCTCACTGAGTTGCTTAGCGCCTCGCCATTGCTGGGGCTGGCTTTGAACTCGCGATTCTCCTGTCTCAGCCTCCCTAAGTGCTGGGATTACAGGCTTGAGCCACCACGCCTGGCTTTCACCTCGTAATTTTTTGAGGGAGTGATTCTTGGGTTCTCCTCTGCCTCTTGGAAAGTCAGCTATGATTCAAGAAATAGGTTTTCCTGGGTGCAGTCACTTGGGAGGCTGAGGCAAGAGGATTGCAAGTTCAAAGCCAGCCTCAGCAACTCAGGAGACTTTATTTCAAAAAAAAAAAAAAAAAGGCCGAGTATGTAGTTCAGTGGTAAAAATGCTACTAGGTTCACTCTCTGCTACTACAAAAAAAGTGAGTCCTATTTAGAATCTACTTGTATTAATGTAAGAAGGAATCTCTAAGCTCCTTGTCAAACAAATGCCAGACACTTATTTTTAAATCATTCAACAAAAACTAAGCCCTGTGCTAAGTGATGTGTATAAATAAATGACAAAAATAAATGTAATCCCTGCCCTCACAATGGTCACAGCCTGGTGAGGAGGGAGAGACTAATTAAGTGCTTACTCAAAGGTGAATGAACATGGCAAGACCTACAAGGTGGCTTTGGCATTAGAGTGTGACAAGGGAGGACTTTCCATTATCCAGGAAGTGCCGCTGGGTACGTCAGCTTTCTGTCTCTGGGACCAAAATACCTGACCTGAACAGCTTAGAAGAGGAAGAGTTTATTTTGGCTCATGATTTTAGAGGTTCAGTCCAGGATGGGCCAACTCCACTGCTCTCAGTCCAAGATGAGGCAGAACACCATGGCAGAAGGGTGGTGGGGAGGAAGCTGATAACTCAGGGTGTTGGAGAGCAGGGGATGGGGAGGAGAGATGGTAGGGAGAAGGGACCACAGGGAAGATGCACCCTACCAGAACATCCCTGCCCCAGTGACCCGACTCCTCCATGTACAGCATCTAGGACACATGGTGGTAAAGGTCATTTCCACAGACCTTGGGCAGCTCTGCTGCCCCTTTGGCCTTGCCAGTTGAAGTGCACTGGGCTTCTCTTCTAGCCTGTCTCTCTCTGCAGCCAGTAGCTTTTCTTGGCAGACAGTCCACATTACTGGCATTTACTAATTCCTGGGGTTCCCACTACAGCTTTGGCTTCACCTTTACAGCTTCATGCATCACCCTCTCAGCAAAAGCCCACAGACCCTGCCACCCTTTGCCTGGCTTCCCAGGTCTTCATTTGAAACCTCAGTGAAAGCCTCCATGACCCCCTCATTCCAGCATCCCTGCAGAACCAGCATCACATAGATGACACCAAGGTGTGCTGCCAGCTCACACAATACCTGAGCTCCATGGAATCATGGCTGCAGCACTCTGAGTGCCTGTGTAGCTCAGCATAGTTAAAAACAAAAACAAAACCTTCCTAGGCCCCAGTGTGTGAGCAGGCACCATAATCTTGTCTCAAAAGAATTTTCTCTAATGTACCCTGGAGCCTGTTGTGGGTGTGGTCTTGCAAATTCCTGAAATGCACTCAAGTCATCTTTCCTATTGTCTCCTTGCAAAGTATTTAGCATCTCTTTAGGGGCTGTAATCTCTTCAATAAGCACAACTTCCTTGGTCCCAGCTTTACAAGCATTTTTTCTGGCCAAACTGCAACTTTTAAAAATCCCTCAGCTCTGCTTTTTGCTCCTTATTCTCACAGTATTCCTGGCTAAAAGATGCCAGCAACATACACGTCACTGACTAAATGCTGTGCTGCCTTGAAATTTCCTCTACCAGATTAATTAGACCATCACCTTTAAATTCAGCCTCACACAAAATCTCAGGACATGGGCAAAAAGTAGCCAAGTTCTTTGCCAGAATATAGCATGAGTGGCCTTCAGTCCAGTTCTCAATAGAGTCCTCCTTTCCCTCTGAAACCTCATGAGCACAGTCCTCATTCCTGTCTGGTCTTCAGAGTTCCCACCAGAATCACCCATTAAGTTCCACTTAAAACTTTCTAAAGGTTTTCCAGCTGCATCTACAAACCTTCCCGAATTTCCACAAACTAGCTCCAAAGACTTTTGAACCACATGGTCAGAGGTTGATAGCAGCAACCCCACTTTCCAGTACCAATTTTTGTTTTAGTCAGCTTTGTGTCTCTGTGACCAAAAGACCTGACAAGAACTGAAAGGACACTCGCAGAGTCCTCACAGAGTCCAAAAACCACACCACACGCTGCAATCTCTCTCAAGAGATTTATTGTCAGTAGCAAGGAGCAAACCAACAAGGCTGTTCCTCCCAGGTGGGCGGCAACCTGTGCACTCACAGAGCAGCTATATAGCCTGCAGGAAGAAGTCCACCTGCATGCGTGAGGGTTGGGACAGGGGCTGAGATGGGGCTGGCCTTCTAACAATTATATATCTTACGGGAAGCTGAGCAGCCTAGCCTCAGGATCGAAACTAGATAAAATGGCTCCCGACCTAAAATGAAAGATCTGATGTCAATAAGGACAACTTTGAGGAGGAAAAGTTTATTTAGGGCTCGTAGTTTCAGAGGTTTCAGTGCATAGATGGCTGACTCCATTGCTCTGGGCCCAAGAGGAGGAGGCAGTGCATGATGGGAAGAACCCAGCAGAGGAAAGCCGTTCGCTCCTGGTGGGGTCAGGAAGCAGAGAGAGGGAGGAAGGGGCCATAGGGAGAATGCATCCTTCCAGAACATGCTTCCAGTGACCCACCTCCTTCAGCCATACCCCACCTGCCTAGAGTTACCACCCAGTCGGTCTATTCAAAGGAGGATGGACTGATTGGGTTTCAGCTCGCATAATCGAACCATTCTACCTCTGAACATTCCTGCACTAACAGGAGCTTTGGGATCCACATCATAACACTTCATTTCTTTGATTTATTCAGTAGTTATTCAGCACCTGATATGTGCTGCCCATAATTGGAGGCTGCAGCCTTTTAGAAACAAACAAGAATGCTAGGGAAGGGAGGAAGCGTAGTTTAGAGCTTGCACAAAAAAATTGGGGGGGCTTGAGGGAGTGTCAGAAACAGGTGTCTATATTTGGCCAGAGCCTCTGCTTGATTCCCTAGAACGTGACATTCCCATGGGACTGTCTTTGGAGTCAGGGTGAGGGGACAGTACCCCTCAGATGCCATACTGGACCAAAGTCTTCATGCTTATCGCCCTGGGACTTGGGGTTTCCATGAGGAATTTGTGGCTATCTTCCCATCCACCCTGCCTCCTTCCTGGTCCAGCCCCATACTTGCCCATTCTGATCTGCCTCAACTTCCGCCCTATGCTGCCAACCTCTGTCTCCCTCTCTGATCTACTCTCATCTTGATAGCCAGGGGTAATCTTCCTAAAGCCTAAATCTGAGACTTCCTGCCTAGAATCCTCCTTGGCTCCCTGGCATCATCAAGATAAAGTCCACACCTCAAAATGAATATTTAAGGTCCCTCACAATATAGCCCCAGGAAACTATTTTGCTTCTGGCTTCTATCCTGTCCTTGCATCTCCCTGAGCTCTTCCCAAGCTGTCCAGCCCTCCAGTGATAAGTGTTGAGGGCTCTGAACCAGCAGCTCATTCTGTCTCTTTCTCTTCTGTTGGAATTAGTTTCAGCAGAGGTGTTGAGAGGCTGACCTGGAAAGACTGAATAACTTGATTGTTAAGAGATCTGGCATGAGGACCCTGGAGGCAACCTAGCGGTCACCAGTGCAAACCGGCTTAACAAATTATGGCCTTAGACCAAAACTCCGGTTTACAGGCATTATAGAGGATAAAGGGACACATTACATGACATCATATATAATCATGTAAATCCAATATGTGGAACATTCTACAACTGGCAAGGGCTCTTTTAAAAAGCAAACATTATTTTTAAATGTCAGGAAGACTGTACCCACCCAACACCACCCGTGGCAAAACAACAAAACAAAACAAAACAAAAACTAAAGAAACATAACAACCAAATGCAAAGCATGAACCTGGATTGACTAGTTTTAAAAAAAGATCACAAAGGCTGGGGGGATAGCCAAGTGGTAGAGTACTTGCCTAGCATGTGTGAAGCCCTGGGTTCAATCTCCAGCACAAAATAATAGATTGTTTAATTTAATTTAGTTTATTTATTTATATTTTGGTACCAAAGATTGAACCCAGGGCACTTTACCACTGAGCTACATTCCCAGGCTTTTTAAATATATATTTTATTTTAGATATAGGGTCTTACTAAGTTTCTTTTTTTTTTAATTTTATTTTTTTGGTACTGGGGATTGAACTCAGGGGCACTCGACCACTGAGCCACATCCCCAGCCCTATTTTGTGTTTTTTTATGTAGAGACAGGGTTTCACTGAGTTGCTTAGTGCCTCGCCATTGCTGAGGCTGGCTTTGAACTCGTGATTCTCCTGTCTCAGCCTCCCTGAGTGCTGGGATTACAGGCTTGAGCCACCGCGCCCGGCTCTTACTAAGTTTCTTAAGGCCTCGCTAAGTGACTGAGGCTGGCTTTGAACTTGTGATCCTCCTGCCTCAGCCTCCTGTACTGCTGGGATTACAGCATGTGCCACCATGCCCAGCTAATTAATTAATTTTATTTTATTTTTGTACCAGGGATTGAACTCAGGGGTACTGGCCACTGAGCCACATTCCCAGCCCTATTTTGTGTTTTTTATGTAGAGACAGGGTCTCACTGAGTTGCTTAGCACCTCGCTGTTGCTGAGGCTGGCTTTGAACTCACGATTCTCCTGTCTCAGCCTCCCAAAGTGCTGGGATTATAGGCATGAGCCACAGCGCCCGCTTAATTAATTTTAAACAGCCATTTTAGAGGCAATTGGGGAAATTTTACCATGGGTAAGATATTAGGTGCTAAGGAATTACTGATATTTTCTTAGATGTGAGACTGGTATTGTGGGCATGTAGGAGAACACACTGTAAGGAGCATATGCCACAGACAGGCCTGGACATGCTGGGACGCACTATATTGCTGGCCATAAGGAACAGCAGCCATTGACATGCTTAGGCATGTCTGCTTGCAATAAATAAGGGGCTTTAAGGGGCACTAGCCATATGCATGCTTAGCAATGACTTGACTGGTTACAATTGATAGGGAGCACAGCTCCATGGAATGTGCAAAGAATATGTCCAGTTGCAATTACATCATCTCCCTGGGCATAACCAATGGGCATTGACCTTCATTGGGTGTAACCAATCACCAGCTCACTCCACCAACTTGGAACTGTATTTGAACTGCTTGTCCTGCCACACTGGGGGCTTTTGCTCCAAGGACATCAGTGAGACTGGCCACCTTGCTGTCCGTCCCTGGATCAACTCCACCATTCCCTGATGTCCAGCCATTGACTAAAGAGAACCACCAGATAAAGACAATGTCCGCTCTTTGGTTAAGAGAAGTCACGTGGCATTGTAGGTATTTTGGGGCTTGTGGTTGCCCTAGGATTGTGTGAATTGCTTGTAGTGTTTAGCTGTCCTAGGATAGGGTGACTTACTTATAGTGTTTAATTAGTGCACACTGAATGCTAGTTGGGGTGCTCCAGCACATCCAACACTTTTTTTCATTAATTGTTTATATTTGATGATTGATGTGATTGAATATTTGCTTGCATTTAAAGACAATCTGCCTCTGAGTAATTATTAATAGTGCCGCTCATGGGGCTGGGATTGTAGCTCAGTAGTAGAGCGCTTGCCTTGCATGCGTGAGGCACTGGGTTCGATCCTCGGCACCACATAAAAATAAATAAAATAAAGACACTGTGTCCATCTACAACTAAAAAATATATTTAAAAAAAATAGTGCCGCTCATGACAATACTCATCCTTTAGACACATATGTTGAATATCCTGGCCTTTCTGAGTTCTTTGAGATCTTCTAGAAAATCATTGATCCTGAGATGGTCTTGGGGATCCCCAAATATAGATGATTATGGCATATACCTCATTAGAGAAACAGGAGGCAATGAGATTGTGCATACACAGCACTTTATGATCACAGCCAATATTTACAGAGCACAGGTTATACATCATTAATTATGTATGTCTACTAACTGGATTCTCAAAACAACTCTGAGAGACTGATACTATGGTGAATTAAATTTTTGACTCTTATTCTGAAACACATTTCATATTCATTAATGTATAAAATATAGATTATGGTTTTAAATACTTATATCAGGGCTGGGGTTGTGGTTCAATGGTAGAGAGTTTGCCTGGCACATGTGAGGGTTCAATTCTCAGCACTGCATATAAATAAATGCTTCAATGATTAAAATAAAGGTCCATCAACAACTTAAAAAATACTTATATCATGAACAACTGTGAATCATCATCCACATTAAAAAAATAGAACGTAGAAGCCGCGAGACACTTCCGCACTGTTACAATTCCTCCCATCCCTTGGAGGTAACCATCTCTGTGACATTTGTGTTAGCCATTTCCTTGTTTTTCTTTCTTTTTTATCTGATCACCCAAGTATGTGCCTCCAAAACATTATTACAGTTTCATTTTCTCTGCTTTCATATTTATTGATCAGAAATCACACATTTTGCTCGGCTTCTGACATCTTTTTTAAAAATTTTTTTTAGTTGTAGATGGACACAAATATCTTTTATTTTATTATTTTTATTTTTATGTGGTGCTGAAGATTGAACCCAGTGCCTCCTGCATGCAAGGCAAGTGTTCTACCACTGAGATACAATCCCAGCCCTTGATGTCTTTTTTTAAAAAAATAAGGGATACTTTTTAAAAATATTTTTTAGTTGTTTATAGATCTTATTTTATTCATTTATTTATATATGATACTGAGAATCGAACCCAGTGTCTTACACATGTGGCTCTACCACTGAGCCACAACCCCAGTGCCCTGACTTCTTTTACTCAACATTGTGTGTGTGAAAGTTGACCACATGGTTGTATGTATCAGCAGCTCATTCTTTTTCATTGCTGTATAGTATTCCCTCACGTGACTATATTGTGATGTGTTTATTTATTCTTCTTTGATAAAAACTTGGGTGGTCCTCATTTGGGGCCATTATAAATATTTTGTGCATTTTTCCTGATGCCTAAGTTCAAGTTCTCTAGGATATATACTTAGCATGGAGCAGTTGGGTTATAGATCATGTGTATTTTAAATTTTATTAAATACACTACACTCATTAAAAGATGAAGCAATTGCAGCAGGAGCACTTATGTTATTTTTCCAAATGGAAAAGCCAAACTGCCCTGAATCCAGAGTTCCTTGCTCCCCAGAAAACGCAGTCACTCAGCAGCCCCAGGCCTGGGTCGGCATCTAGCAAGCGTGCACTGTGATGCTGAAGGTGGCTGGGGACTGTAACTGGGGGTTTCCTTTCCTGTTACTGTTACTCTGAACTCTGTCCCCATAGGTTAATAATTAACTGCCCCCCAAAGAGCCTGCGATCCTAAAGATTTGCCCAGTTAATCAGTCACTGCCCCCTGGCTGGGCAAGGGGCAGTCAGTGCACCTGCTACCGTCAAAGCCCCTTTCCCTGGCGTGGAAGTGGCAAGGGACTCATGATGCTCTGGCCCTGTCGAATGCTCTACTCCCAGGCTGGGCCCTCCTCTGGGGGCTGGCAGCCCCTGAACTTCGATGGCGGGGCCTTCCGCCTCAAGGGCACAGCAGAGCTGGCACGGGCTCTGCTGGTGCTACGACTGTGTGCCTGGCCCCCTTTGGTCACCCACGGGCTGGCGGTGAGCTGTGACCCTGAGCAGGGGCCTGGAAGCTGCCCAGGACTGGCTCTGAATCCTTGTTCCCTATCACCCAGCTCCAGGCCTGGTCTCAGCGACTCCTGGGCTCGCGGCTCTCGGGTGCGCTCCTCCGAGCATCCGTCTACGGGCAGTTTGTGGCTGGTGAGAAGGCGGAGGAGGTGAGGGGCTGTGTCCGGCAGCTCCAGGCCCTGGGCCTCCGGCCCCTGTTGGCAGTGCCCACTGAGGAGGAGCCAGACTCGGCTGCCAAGATGGGGTGAGTAGGGGGTCAGGGCCCAGGGAGGCTGCGGGAATGGCAGGAGGAGGGCTGACCCCCCTGGACCCTGACCTCTGCTGGCTGGGCAGTGAGGCCTGGTATGAAGGAAACCTCAGTGCCATGCTGCGGTGTGTGGACCTGTCACGAGGCATTCTGGAGACCCCTGACCTGGCTGGGAACAGCCTCATGCAGCTGAAGATGACGGCGCTGATCAGCCCTCGGCTCTGTGTGAGGGAAAAGGAAGAGTATGGGGGGTGGAGGAGGGGCTGCCCACCATGTCCCCCTCACCCTCCCACCCACCACCCCATTTCAGAAGGACCTGACCTCGTGGATCACAAAGCCAGGGGCCTCCTCAGAGCTGAGCCCAGAGAGGCTGGCAGAAGCCATGGACTCTGTAAAGGTAAGGACTTCAGGTAGGGAGTGCCCAGGATAGAGTCTCCTGGACTAGATGTAGCAGTCAACCATAAATGGCATGTTTAGATGCGGTCATTAGCTGCAGACCGATGCATATGTGATGGGATCCCATAAAATTATAATGGAAGCCGGGCATGGTGGCGCACACCTGTAATCCCAGCACTTTGGGAGGCTGAGACAGGAGAATCGCGAGTTGGAGGCCAGCCTCAGCAACTTAGGGAGGCATGTCTCCAAATAACAAGGGCTGGTGGGCTGGGGGGCTGCAGCTCTTGCCTAGCATGTGTGAGACACTGCATTAGATCTTCAGCACCACATAAAAATAAATAAATAAAAAGATATTATGACTATCTACAACTAAAAAAAAACATATTTTTTTAAAAAGGGCTGGGAGCCAGGCAGGGTGGCGCAAGCCTGTAATCCCAGCACTTAGGGAGGCTGAGACAGGAGAATTATGAGTTCAAAGCCAGCCTCAGCAATGGCGAGGCACTAAGCAACTCAGTGAGACCCTGTCTCTACATAAAACACAAAATAAGGCTGGGGATGTGGCTCAGTAGTCAAGTGTCCCTGAGTTCAATTGCCGGTACCAAAAAAAAAGGGCTGAGGATGTGTCTCAGTGGTAGAGCACTTGTCTAATGTGGTTGAAATCCTGGGTTCAATCCCCAATACCACAAAAAATAAATAAGTAAAAACAAAAGTACAGTACATGCAACCATGTACAGTACATATTTGACAATGATAACAATTATGTTACTGGTTTATGTATTTTCTATATTATTCTTTTTATCTTATTTACCACAATAACCAAGGGTCACTCTGCCACTGAGCTACATCTCCAGCCCTTTACTTTCTTTCCTTTTTTAAAATTTTTTATTTTGAGACAGAGTCTCTCTAAGTTGCCAAGGCTGGCCTCAAACTTGCAATCCTCCTGCCTCAGCCTCCCAAGTCGTTGGGATTATAGGCATGCACCATGGCACCTGGTGTTATCATTGTCTTAACATGTACTCCTTCTTCTAAAAACTAGTCGACTCTACAACAGTGTGTTGTGTTACGCAGGCAGCAGCCTCATAGACCTCGTGTTTGCCAAATCTCTTGCATCAAGAGGCCATGGCTAATAACTGAGCTCTAGGTGTGTGTAAGCACAGTTTATGAGGTTCACACGACAGTGCATTTATCAGAACTGGTCCCAGTGCTTAAGTGGCGAACGACTGTGCCATATTTAACTGCCACTACTTCCCAGGCTTAGAACAATCAGGATGAATGTGCTGTAGCTCTGACACATGGTGGAAATTGATGGAATATGAGTCCTCTGGGGTTCTCAGAGAGGAGCCTGGGGGCTGAGAGCTCCCACAGGAGGGATCGGACAGCAGCTCTTTCTCTCCCAGATAACAGTGTATCAATATTTTATCAGTCAAACAGCCGAACTGATGTGTGCTGGCTGATGTAAGTTCTGATCAGACAACAGGACTTTGGCGTGTTCATTCATGAGCTCCTCTGCATCTCCATGTCCTGTTCCTTATTCCCTTTTTTTTTTTTTTTTTTGGTACTGGAGATTGAACTCAGGGGCACTTGACCACTGAGCCACATCCCCAGCCCTTTTTTGTGTTTTATGTAGAGACAGGGTCTCACTGAGTTGCTTAGCACCTCGCCCTTGCTGAGGCTGGCTTTGAACTCCCGATCCTCCTGCCTCAACCTCCTGAGCCGCTGGGATTACAGGCATGGGCTACCGTGTCTGGCTTCCCCCAATATTTTACCATGAATATTTTCAAACATATCAAACAGTAAAAATTATTGATCACTGAACATCCATATACCTACCACCTTTAACATTTAACTGTATAGTCATCTCTCAATATATATGGAGGACGGATTCCAGGACACCATCCAGTGCCAAAATCCTAGGATGCTCTAGTTATTATATAAAATGGCATACTACATGCATATACCTATGCATATCCTCCTGTACACATTAAATCATCTCTGGATTACTTAATACTTAATGCTATGTAAATATCTATATTGTCTAGGGAACCATAACAGGAAAAAGGCTTTCATGATCCATACAGATGTAATTTTTCTCATATGTTTACTTGTTGTTGGTAGAATTCATGGAAACAGAACCTACCAATATGGAGAGTCAACTATATTTCCTTTAATTCGTACCTATCCCTCTATCCACCCTTCAATCCATCTTATTTTGAGATGTATTTCTTCTTCCTTCCTTCCTTCCTTCCTTCCTTCCTTCCTTCCTTCCTTCCTTCCTTCCTTCCTTCCTTTCTTTCTTTCTTTCTTTCTTTCTTTCTTTCTTTCTTCTTTTTGGTACTGGGGATTGAACTCAGGGGCACTCAACCACTGAGCCACATCCCCAGCCCTATTTTGTATTTTATTTAGAGACAGGGTCTCACTGAGTTGCTTAGCACCTTGCTTTTGCTGAGGCTGGCTTTGACTTGTGATCCTCCTGTCTCAGCCTCCTGAGCAGCTGGGATTACAGGCGGTGCCTGGCTGTGATGTATTTCAAAGTTGTAGACATCAGTACCCTCCTCATCTCCGCATGCAAATGCTTCAGAATGTGAATCATTAATTAGAGCTCAATAATTATTTGTGATATTATTTTCTTTTTTTAAAATTTTTTTAGTTGTTGATTGACCTTTATTTATTCATTTATTTATATGTGGTGCTGAGAATCTAACTCAGTGCCTCGCACATGCAAGACAAGTGCTCTACTACTGAGCCACAATCCTAACCCCGATATTTTCTTTTGAGGAAAAAAATTACATGTAATGAAATACACAAATCATAATTGTACCCCTTGATGATCTTTGACAAATACACACTCCTGGGTAATCCAAATCCTTACCAGAGCATTGAGCACTTCCACCACTGAAGGAAGTTCCATCTTGCTCTTCACCGTCGACCTTGGGTCATATTTTAAATTTATACAGATTGCATTATGTCCTCTGGCTCTTCCTGTTTCTTACTTCTTCGCTGAGTGCTCTGGTTTTCGAATCCATTCACATGTCTTTGTGTACATCTAATCCACTTCTTTTTTTAAAAAAATACTTGTTTTAGACATCGATGGGCCGGCCTTAATTTTATTCATTTATTTATATGTGGTGCTGAGAATCAAACCCAGGGCCTCACACATGCTAGGCAAGTGCTCTGCCACTGAGCCACAACCTCAGCCCTAATCCACTTCTGATTGCTCTTCTAGCCGCCTGGGTTACCTCCCCAGGATGGACCCCCAGTGTGGCCTCCAATTTTCCACCACCCCCAAACGATGCTATGGTGAACATGCTGCTGCTTTTTCTAATCTTTATTATTTTCGTTTGTAAATTTTGCAATGTGTCACAGCCCAAAAAAGTGGAATGGAGAGTTTCAGAGGGTCAGCTTTGGAAGGTAATGAGTCTCATCTCTTTATGAGCTCTACTTCCTTGCCTGGGGATAGCGAGAGCAGTCTCTTCCCAGGATGGTTTGAAGGATGAAAACAGATGGATCTGGAAAGCCCCTTCCAGGTGGCATGTGAACTTCTTGGCATGTGACTTCTCCCTCAGGGCATCACTTACTTCCCCAACACCATCTCCCTAGGCTTTCCTTTTCCATCTGTCAGCTCGTTTTCAGTCTTTGTTAGGTTCTTTTCTGCCTGTTTCTTAAATATGAAGGTTCCCCAGGGTTAGGTCCTGCCCCCTCCACACTGCCACAGCCTCAGTTTCCCTACTCTGCACTAGTGATGCCCACATTTCTGTTTCCAGCTCCAGCCCCTCTCCCTAGCCTCCTGGAAACATCCCCTCGAACATGGATCTCACACTGACCTCCGTGCCTCCCCAAACCTATCCCTCCTTCCTGTGCCCATCTCAGACTCCAAACCCCTGCCCTGGTCTCCATATCCACTGTCACTGCCATATTCCCAGCCCCTGGCACCTAGACACAATATGATTAATATTCATCAAACAAATGAATACAGTAACATTGTAAATGATAAATTGATAGTGGAGAACATATTTATCACTCATAATATGCCACATACTGTTGGGCTTCATATATGTTCAAGTTTATTTTCTGCCCATGAGTTTAGACAATGATCTTAGGAACCCAGGCTTTGCAGGAGGCTGAGGTTCAAATCCCAAGGGTGCCCCAAATGGCTGTGTGACTTTGGACACATGACTTTGCCTCTTAGTGCCCCAGTTTCTCCATCCACAAAATGGGTGTTACAACAGTCCCTGCCTCAGAGGACCGCAAATGAATTAAACATCGGGCAAGCGCCTGGAATAGCGGGATGCGTGGAGCCGGGACCTACGAGGGTGGGTGTTATGGAGAGGAAGCCCCAGCAGCTGCTAACTCTCCAGAACTCCTCAGAGACCAAGCTCCAAACTAGGAGAAAGGCAGTTTTCTGATAGGGAAAAGGTAACCTAGCAGGTGCCCCCAGCAATTCCTTCTTCCTGGAGGACCCTCCCTGCCAAGATGGGGAAGATGGCAGTGTCCAGAACGACCTGCCCCCAGGTGAGGTTCCCATCAGCAGCCTTAGGTCTACGTTGTCCAGGTGGATTCTGTGGTTATAATAAGGCATTGAGTCCCACTTGGGCCTCTTTCTTTCTTTCTTTTTTTTTTTTTGTATTGGAGATTGAACTCAGGGGCACTCGACCACTGAGCCACATCCCCAGCCCTATTTTGTGTTTTATGTAGAGACAGGGTCTCACTGAGTTGCTTAGCACCTCGCCATTGCTGGGGCTGGCTTTGAACTTGTAATTCTCCTGTCTCAGCCTCCCAAAGTGCTGGGAGTACAGGCGTGCGCCACTGTGTCCAGCTTGGGCCTCTTTCTTTCTTTTTAAAATTTTATTTATTTATTTATTCTACTTAGGCATACATGATAGCAGAATGCACTTTGATTCATTGTATACAGATGGAGCACAACTTTTCATTTCTCTGGTTGTGTGTGATGTAGAATCACAACATACATGCAGTCATACATAAAGCTAGGGCTATGATGTTCATCTCATTCCACCATCTTTACTGTCCCCATGCCCCCTCCCCCCTCTCACCCCTGTGACAAAAGTTCCTCTATTCTTCCCGTGTCCTCTCCCACATTGTGGATCAGCATCCACTTATTAGAGAGAACATTCGGCATTTGGTTTTATGGGATTGCTTACTTCACTTAGCATGATATTCTGCAACTCCATCCATTTACCTGCAAATGCCATAATTTTATTCTCTTTTATTGCTGAGTAATATTCCATTGTGTGTATATATACCACAGTTTCTTTATTCATTCATCTATTGAAGGGCATCTAGGTTGGTTCCACAATTTAGCTATTGTGAATTGAGCGGCTATAAACATTGAAGTGTATGATGTTTTCAAATATGCTGTTTTTAAGTCCTTTGGGTATAGACCAAGGAGTGGGATAGCTGGGTCAAATGGTGGTTCCAATCCAAGTTTTCTAAGGAATCTCCATACTGCTTTCCAGATTGGCTGTACCAATTTGTAGTGCCACCAGCAATGTATGAGTGTGTTGGGCCTCTTTCTTTACCTTCCCAATTTCTTTGAATTCAGCTAGAGTCTCTTGACACCCAGCAGTTCCCATTCACCTTTTTGATTCCCACTGTGAGTTTGGTACAATTATTTCTGCCATGTTATGAGTGCATTTGTTCCCAACACATTTAATTTGGGGTACGTATGCATGCTCTTGAGGGGTATATTGGAGCATCTGGACTCTCCTGTCTCTCTCTGTTTGCTTCCTGGCTGCCATGAGATGAGTGGTTTCCTGCACTATGCAGTCCCCACAGTGATGTTCTGCCAGAGGCAATCGGGTGAAGTGACCATGAATCAAAACCTCTGAACTGTGAACCAAAATAGACCTTGCCTCCTTTTAGGTAATTTACCTCAGGTATTTTGCCACAGTGATGGAAACTGACTAACACAATGGCCAAGACAACAAAGTTCCTGCCCTGGTGGCACTTACTTGCTAGCCAAGGACAGGAGACCCTCAATCATTAAAACCAAAGTCAGTATGTGACAAGTAAAACTGAGCATGGCAGGGGAAAATGAGGCAGAGGAACAGGACAAGCAGGTCCTGGAGGGAGAATGGCAAACTAATACCAGAAGGTGAGATTAGGACAAAGAGGTGGCCTCCTGGTAAGTGGACATCTGGAGTGTCTCAGGCAACAGAACAAGGACCCTCAGGTGGGACTGTATTTGGCACATTCCAAGAGTGGCCAGGAAGCCACCATGGAGGACACAGCGAGCAGGAACGTGGGAACAGAAGTCACGAAGGACCAGACCAGGGGAAGCCTTGGGAACCACTGTGAGGCCCTTGGCATTGGATGAGGAAATGAGGTCCTAAGGGACTACTATGAGGTAACATGGCAGCATCCCTGAGCTGGCTACTGGGCTAAGTACACTCCATGTCATTCTGAGTCTCTGCTCCTCTCCAAGTTTCAATCTCCTCACTGGAAATTGGAACTTAAATGACATTAACACCTGACTATTGTGAAGATTAAGTATGATCATGTATGAAATCATCTGTTCATTATAATAATAACAGTGTGTGTTTATTATATGTGACACTGTCTTGTCCTGATTATATCCAGGAACATCTCACATATTAAACCACCTCATGCACACAGCAACACCAGCAGGTAGGTACTGTTACCATTTTCAGTTTACAGAGGAGGGAACTGAGGCCCAGAGAAGTTCTATGACTTGCTCAAGATTACACAGTAAATGGTAGAGCCAGGACTCGAATCCAGAGTGTGGTCTCCTAACCACTGCATTACGTCTATCTCAATAAATAGTGTCTATTGGATATGGTTATTTTTTCTACTTCTAACAATTTCTAAAAATTTTTTCCCCTTCTTGACGATGGGGGAGAGGAGACTTAGGCCCTGGAAGCATCTAACAATCCTGAGCCCCTCTCTGCTTCCCTATTGCCCTCCTAGACCCTCCAGGTGTCCTGCCTCAACACTGAGCAGAACCAGCATCTCCAAGTTTCCCTGAACCGCTTGAACCGGGTGGCACAGGTAATACCAGCTGTGGTCCTGTGGTCCTCTCTGCCCCCACCAGACAGTCATGGGATCCTCACCAGGCTCTCTTTTCCCCTCAGTATGCCCGGGCCCAGCAGGTGAGGCTCCTGGTGGATGCTGAGTACACCTTCATCAACCCTGCGCTCTCTCTGCTGGTAGCTACCCTGGCTGTGCGCTGGAACAGCCCCCAGGAAGGCGGGCCCTGGGTGTGGAACACGTACCAGGCCTATCTGAAGGTGGGTGGTGTGCTCTGGAGGACCATGGGTGGGGACCCAGCACCCTGATCCGCCTCAACCTGCCATGCGCCCTGTAGGACACATATGAACGGCTGGGACGTGATGTGGAGGTGGCACACAGGGCAGGCCTGGCCTTTGGAGCGAAGTTGGTACGAGGTGCCTACCTGGACAAGGAGAGAAAAGTGTGCCAGCTCCAAGGGACAGAAGATCCCACTCAGCCTGACTATGAGGCCACCAGTCGGAGGTAGGAGTGGGCCAGGCGTCTTGGGAGAAAAAATACGTGAGTTCACTGCCAGCCAGCATCCCGTGTGTGTCTACATGTGACTTCCTCTCCTGGGTCTGGGACACGGCCACTGCTCACCTAAACAGCCGCCGCCTCCTTGGGCTCCCTGCAATTCCTTTTGTCCCCACCTGTCACATGCTCCTCTTTGTGCCCTAGTTCATACAGCCAGTTCCCCGCTTACAGACGTGCGGGTTGTTGCCAATCATGTTCTCTAGACAGTGGTACAGGGACTAGCCTGGGGTAAGTGTCCTCTCGTGCTTGCGGTGTGCCCCCTGGTTGTGAGTCTGCCATTGTGTCCAAGACTGCACACACATCCTCACCGCAGTGCTGTCAGGGGAACTCACAGGGGTACAGAAGGAGAAAAGGGCTCAGGGAAGAGATGTCCCTTGGAATGGGGGCAGGTGGGATGAGGGTACTTTCGGACTCCAGAGACCCTACCCCAGTCCCTGGGGCCTGACCCTTGCCCACCAGGTCAACCGAATGGGACATCTCCCTTCAGTTACAGTCGCTGTCTGGAGTTAATGCTGAGCCTCGTGTCCCACCACGGCCCCATGTGCCACCTCATGGTGGCTTCCCACAATGAAGAATCTGTTCACCAGGCAACTAAGCGGTATGAGGGGTATGAGGTGGGGGAATGGGAAGCAGGTACCCACAGGAAGGACCCCTTCCTTCTCCTCCTTTGGTCACAAGCCAGGGATGGGAAGAGGGCGATGGATGAAGAACATGGGTGGGTACAGTGCTATGGAAAGGACATTAAAAATACTTACCCCCACCACACCTGCAGATCCTATGAGCCCTGGATGGACAAGGAATTGTCCCTTATTTACTGGGGTGCAAGGATGGTTCCAGGAAGTGACTGGGACTTGTTGAGAGTTCTTCAGGAGACTCATAGAGTGGTTATTTATCATTGAGTTTATCCCTCAGTATCCACGGATGACTGGTTCCAGGAACCACGCCCTCCCCCCATGGAGAGCAAATCCATGGATACCAAAATCCTTGGGATGCTCAAATCCCTAGAGTGGCAAGCATTTGCATGCACATTTTCTCATGTACTTTGGTAAAATTTTCTTTTTAGTTGTAGATGAACACAATAACTTTAGTGTATTTGTTTTTATGTGGTGCTGAGGATCAAACCCAGTGCCTCACACATGCTGGGCAAGCGCTGTACCAGTGAGCTACAACCCTAGCCCCTCATATACTTTAAGTCATCTCTAGATTACTTATAATATCTAATAGAACATAAATGTCATGTAAGTAGTTGTTATGCTGTACTGAATAATTACAAGGAAAATGTACATGTTTGGTACAGCCCCAATTTAAAAATAATAATTTTCATCCTTGGTTGGTTGGATTGGAGGATGCAGAATCCATAGACCGAGCAGGCCAACAGTACTTCCATACTGAATTGCCAGAATAACCTGTGGGTGTGTGATGGCTGACTTGCTGCTCTAGATGTAGTCACTGTCTTGATGGATGATGTGGCCTTTTCCTAGCATGTGGGAGCTGGGCATTCCTCTGGATGGACCTGTCTGTTTTGGACAACTTCTGGGCATGTGTGACCACGTCTCCCTGGCACTGGGTATGTGAAGGGCCCACCCCATTCGTACCCGAGCTGCCCTCTCTAGGCCTCCTTTCCTCCCAGCCAGATCCCTTCTGCTATTCCCAACCAATGCCTGGCCAGGTTCCCACCCAGAGCCCATAGAAGCCCATCCTCCAGCTCCTTCCAGATAGATGAGTTATCCCAATAACTGTGGGCCTCGCAGGGGTGGGTCCCTGTGTCTGCTGTCTTCTGTCTGCTGTTTTAGCTGGTTCTTGATCATGGGATCACATTTTCTGTCCATTTTGTGATTTTTTTCTTTTTTTGATACCAGAGATTGAACTCAGAGGTACTCAACCACTGAGCCACATCTCCAGCCCTATTTTGTGTTTTTTTTTTTAAATATTTATTTTTTAGTTGTAGGTGGACAGGATATCTTTATTTTATTTTTATGTGGTGCTGAGGATCGAACCCAGTGCCTCCCGCGTGCTAGGTGAGCACGCTACCACTGCACCATAACCCCGGCCCCCTTATTTTGTGTTTTATGTAGAGACAGGGTCTCACTGAGTTGCTTAGCGCCTCACGGTTGCTGAGGCTGGCTTTGAACTCACGATTCTCCTGTCTCAGCCTTCCAAAGTGCTGGGATTACAGACATGCGCTACCGTGCCCAGCTTATTTTCTATTTTGAGACAAGGCCTTACTAAGTTGTTGAAGCTGGCCTCTAATTTTTTTTTTTAATTGGGTACTGGGGATTGAACTCAGGGGCACTCAACCACTGAGCCACATCCCCAGCCCTATTTTTGTGTTTTATGTAGAGACAGGATCTCACTGAGTTGCTTAGCGCCTCGCCATTGCTGAGGCTGGCTTTGAACTCGCAATTCTCCTGTCTCAGCCTCCCAAAGTGCTGGGATTACAGGTGTGCGCCACAGCGCCCAGCTCTTGACTGTGCTTCTCCCCAGGACCCGAGGCCAGAAGATTTATGTTTCCTTCTGCCAGGTGTTCAGGGATCCAAAAACCATTTTACCTTAAATCACAGCCTGGGGTTTCCTGAGATATTCAGGGATGCGAATTGGGACTGCAAAAATATGACAGCAAACTAACCCAGAGCTGCGACCTCTCACAGATGGATTTTTGTGTTTTCTTCCTGTTCCACTTGTGGCCATTTCATTTCCTGGGAGTCAGGGAAGGAGGAAGAGTTTAATTACCCTTGATTTTTGTTCTAAGAGTGTAACTTTTTCTGTTTTGCAACTTAGTTCTGGAAATTTTTTTCTATAATTCTTACTCTCTAGTCAGGCTCACAGCTCAACTGTACCCTGGCAACAGTGAAATCATCAAATAGCAGCTCTAGTTTACATTCAAGGTATAAGTGGCTTCCTGATGTCCTTCTTTCTCGAGTCTCACTTTCTTTCTTTTTTTTAATATATATTTATTTTATTTATTTATTTCTATGTGGAGCTGAGGATCAAACCCAATGCCTCACACATGCGAGGCAAGTGCTCTACCACTGAGCCACAATTCCAGTCCCAAGTCTCACTTTCTTTTAATTATTGGATTAGTAAAATCTTTGCTCTCTTGGCATCATTATTATTATTATTATTTTGGTACTGGAGATTGAACCAATGGGTTACTGAGCCACATCCCCATCCCTTTTATTTTATTTATTTTTTAATTTCAAGAAAGGGCCTCACTGAGTTGCTTAGGGCCTGGCTAAGTTGCTGAGGCTGACTTTGAACTTGCAATCCTCCCGTCTGATCCTCTGCTGAGGATTATAGGCATGAGCCATCACGATCAGCTCTTGGCAGCATTTTAGTAATCTTAAGAAGATTCTTTTAAATGTTTACTCCAGAATCAAATTTTTTCTCAGTGGGAAATTTTGTCCAACTCACTCAATCTGCTGTGTTCTTAGAAATGGAAGTCTCTGTTGAAGATGGGGCGTCGGGGTGCCTTTCCCCAAGCCTGAGCCCATTCCCTGCCAAAACTCTCCCTCCAGGGCAGGCTGGATATATGGTGTATAAGTCCATCCCCTATGGCTGCCTGAAGGAGGTGATCCCCTACCTGATTCGGAGGGCCCAGGAGAATCGCAGTGTGCTGCAGGGTGCCCGCAGGGAGCAGGCATTGCTCAGCCAAGAACTGTGGCGGAGGCTGCTGGGGGGAAGCAGAAAGGTATCCCATTAGCATCCCCAAGGGTCATGTGGTCAATAAAGATTCTGAACTACTGCCCAGGCTGCTGTCCTGCACTGAACTTTTGTGGAAAAGTTCATCTCAACTTTAGCCAATCCAAGCGAGGGAATTTTGTGGCTCAAGAGAGATCTTTAAATGGCGCTAGCACATACCAAGGACATTGTTCAAGCACTAAGGAAGCCCCCCAACCATGAGATCTCCCCTCCTGAGATGAGCCCGGTCAGTGACTGATGTGGGAACTCCGTTCATCTCAGTGGATACCCAAACGAAGAGCATAGATGAAGAGTGCCCACTGAGGCATGGAAAACAAAAGGTTGGGCCAAGGTCACAGGTCCAGGGAGGGACAAAGCACTTGTCCAGTTAATAAGCACTGGATGAGGCTCTTTTTGAGCTAGGTTCTGAGGTGAATAAGACTGGGGACATAACTATGACAAAGATAACCCTGGGCCCTGCATCACAGGGCCAATAGTCCAGAGGGTGTCTACAGACCCACCTCAGGTCACTATCACACTATCACACTATCATTATCACAGCCCAGAGTGGTCATATTGAGGAAGCATGGTGACTATGGGAGGCCAGAGGAGGGACCTGATCAAAGCTGGGGATGATCAAGAGGGCACCCTAAAAATTCATAAGAGTAATCATAAAGATTGAGAGGAGCACTCAAAGCAAGGACATGTGCAAAAACAGAATTGTGACATGGATTGTTGGGGTGGGGAGAGAGGATGGGGGGGTAGGATAATACAGTCTCATTGGCCAGACTGTAGGGCTTGGCCTCTGTCCCAGGGGAACTGGGGAATCAGAAGTATTTCAGACAAGGGAGAAATGGGGTCAGTGTTGGCTTCAGGAGACACCCTGGCTGTCATCCATGTGGAGGGTGGACTAGAAAGTGATGTCAGGCTGGAACCTGAAAGAGGCTGGAGCAAGGGAGGGGAAGAGACCGGTTCTGAGCCATGAGGCTGAGGGTCAAATGGGGCGAAGATGGCCAGGGTGAAGTCCAGGGTTATAACTAGGAAAAGGGGGACAGTGGGGCCAACCCTGAGATGGGGATACAGTTTGGGGGTAATTTTGAGGCCACTGTGGGTCCTGGGCTGTGTGATGGCCCCAGGGGATGTCCAAGGGGAGATGCCCCTCAGGAATGGGGTGCAGGAGAAAGGCTAAAGAATCCATGGAGGACACGTATGAAGACACAAATGGTGTGACTCTATCTCGTTTGCAACCAGAGAGATGGAAAATCGTGCTCCATATATTTACTATAACTTGAAATGCATTTTCTGTTTTAAAAATAAATTTAAAAAAAATTCACGAACATATTTAAAAAAAAAAAGAATGCATGGAGGTTGGTAAGGAGTGTGGCGAGACAGCCAAGGAATCTGTACAGGGTTCAGGAAGGGCCTGCTCTCCCCCAAAAGTTCTGTAGTGTAGGCGAGAAGGGAGGACCGTGCAGAGCTCAGTTGAAAGCTCTGAGGCAGATCTGGCTGTGAGGGCCCTTTTGGGGGAGGGAAGCTATTTGCGCAAGGGTAGGGGCCGCTGGTGCACGTGCGCCTAGGTTTCCCAACCAGACAGCGGTGGGTGCGCTAGGGTCACGTGGCGGTCACGTGGTGCCCACTATAGAGCCCAACGGTAGGTGCAAAGCCTCCCGGATTGGGGTCCAGGCCTAGAACTTTTTAAAGCTTCAGGCCCCTCTGCTCTCCGCTAACCCCTCCCCCAGCCCTCAGACTCCGCCTCAGGCTCCTCCCCTGGTGCTCAGACCCCGCCCCTGGCCCCTCCCTTCACTGGATCTCCAGCGCAATCTTCTAATCTATCCGCCTGTAGGGGACCTTCCCCAGGCCGGACGCCCAGCCGCTGTTTGGCCAGTGGTTCCCTTTGCTCCTGACCCTCCTGCCGCACTCAGGCCCCACCCAGCCCTCCTCAGGCCCCTCGCCCGGGCCGGTAGACCTCTCCGCCTCAGACCCAAACCACTGGCCTCTTCTGCAGCCAGCAACGTTCAGAGCTGCCTCCTAAGCCATCTGACGCCTTTCCCAGACTCCCATCTGTCCGCGCTGCCCTTTTACTACCCTCGCACGCTCTTTCCCAGCCCTTATGCTGCCCTCACGCTTCAGTTCTCAGGCTCCCTCACACTTGACCTTCTGGTATGGACCGCCCCTCCCCCCCGCCCCAGGAGCCACCCCTTTTCTCTTTCAGATGCCTCCCTATCAAACCCTCCTAAGTCCCCTTCCCACCCAGACTGTCCCCACCACGGACTCCCAGCCAGTTCTGACTTTATTGCTTTATTGTCTCCAGAGGTGAGGTCCTTTACCTCCTTCTGCCTTCATGAGACCAGCTAGCTGACCCCCGCCCAGGAACTAAGTCCGCAGCCCACAGATGCCCTCGCTGCCCTCACACTTCCCAGTGGAGCTGGGCTCCGTGCGGGATCCAGATGCCCAGGTGGGCCGTCTGCATCGCCTGGCTGTGGCTGGGGGTCCAACCTGGGGTCTAGCCAGGCTTCTGCGGAGAGGTGAGGGCCTGGCTGCTGGAAGGCCTGCGGGGATAGGACCAAGGGGCAGTGGAGGATGGGAGGTGCTGCTTCAGTTGGTCAGTCAACAATTGTGTACCCGGGCACCTACTGTGTGCCAGGCTCAGAAGTCCGAGCTGAGGATTTAAGGGTGAATCTAACTTCCAGATCATTGGGAATGAAATCTAGTAGTGGAGGTATATGAGGGATGAGGATGAGACACATTGCATAAGGTGGCTTTTCAGATGGAGTGAAACTTCAGTACTGCGGTATAAAAGCCAATGGCGCGGGGCGTGGGTGGGGGGGTACGGAGGGGGGAGGAGAGGCCCTTGGAAGCTGAATAGCCTGTGCAAAGACACTGAAATCAAAACGAACTGGGCATGTGTGTGAGTAGCCATGGGACTCTGGTAGAGGAGTCAAGTCCAGATAGTAAAGGGCTTCAGAATGTGCGTGCATTTTGTTGGATTTTGTTTTGGGTGAGATGGGAAACCACTGAAATTGTAAGCAGGCAATTAACATTACAATGAATATTAACAATTTACAAGTTCCATTTTCATTGATTTTTGTAAGTTGATTCTATATCTGGTCCCTTTCTAAACTTGCTTAGTTACTGTAATTGTTGACTCTTTTAAATTTTTTTTTTTTTTTTTTCAGTACTGGGGATTGAACTCAAGGGCACTTGACCACTGAGCCACATCCCCAGCCCTATTTTGTGTTTTATAGAGACAGGGTCTCACTCAGTTGCTTAGCGCCTCGCCATTGCTGAGGCTGGCTTTGAACTCGCGATTCTCCTGCCTCAGCCTCCCAAAGTGCTGGGATTATAGGCTTGAGCCACCGCCCCGGCTTAATTTTTTTTTAATTTTAATTTTTAAATTTTTGTTGTTATCTGAAAATGGTTAAGGTTTGGTCTCTGCCCTTCAATATTTGAACTCTAAATTTCTTTTTCTTCTCTTGAATATTGGCCAGAACTCCCAAACCATGATGTTGGCAGACATATTTTTCCTTGTTCTTTTTTCCTCCTTTTAATTAGTGTATTATAGTTATACATAATAGTAGGGTTTGTTTTGACAAAATCGTACATGCATGGAATTTGATTTACCCGATTTCAATTTCTGGTCCTTTTCCTTCCCTTCTTTAGCCTTGTTCTTTTTTTGGGGATACCGGGGATGGAACTCAAGGACACTCGACCACTGAGCCACATCCCCAGCCCTATTTTGTGTTTTATGTAGAGACAGGGTCTCACTGAGTTGCTTAGCGCCTCGCCACTGCGGAGGCTGGCTTTGAACTCTCTATCCTCCTACCTCAGCCTCCCAAATAGCTGGGATTACAGGCTTGCGCCACTGCGTCCGGCTTTTAGCCTTGTTCTTGATATCAAAGGGATTGAGTCTATGTTTCTGTATTATACTTGCTATTGGCTTACAATTCTTATCAAGTTAAGGGAGTTTTGGTTTGAGGTTCACTTCCTCCAATTATAAGTTGATATTAACGTTTATCAAGTACTTTTTCTTTATCTACTTAGTTAAATGTGTGATGTTTGTCCTTTAATCCATGAATGCATTTTATTACATTGATAGATTTTTTATGTTGAATAATCCTTGCTTTCTAGAGATAAAGCAATTTTACTTTATTTAGGAGTTTTGCACATATGATCATAAGCAGGACCCATAATTGTATTTTCTGGTTCTGAAAACTCTCATTTGGTTTAGAATTAGGGTCAGATTGGCCTCAGAAAATGAGCCTTCCCATCCCATATTGTTTTGGAACAACTTGTGTCTAGTCCTTGAATGATCTGTGTTTTAAGAAGATGCCCTTGTGTTGCAGGATGAGTGCAGAAAACCAATTAGAAGACCATTGCAAAATATGGGCTTGAGTCAAATGTGATGCAGTGAACGTGGTATTCAGAGGTTCTGGAAGGTCCACATTTGGAGGATTTTGAGGCAGAGAGCAAACTATGTTGGACCAAGTGTGTGATTGATTGACTGTTTCTGCCAAGGTCACAGGGGTGCAAGGACAAGGACAGCATGCATTTGCCCTCTCTGGTGCAGGGCCCGGAGAAAGAGGAACTTGGGAATCATGGTGGGGCGGGGGGTAGGTGGAGATACAAAGCATGGAGCAGAGGGTGGATGGATGCAAGGTGGCATCAGAGCAGGGTGATGATGGGAGAAGGAACTGGCACAGGCATTGGGGTGGCAATGAAGAAGAGGTTGCTATCCGGATTTAGCCATTAGGTGCAGTGTTCAAAAATGAAAGATTTCCTGGTAGAATCCAGACAGTTTGCTTTTCTTGAAGATTTGGAGGCTGCACACATGGGACCTGTGTGTACAATATTGAGTTAGAGCTGGGTGAAGACAATGCACAAGGTTTCATGAAGTTCCCTTCCTCCCAGCCCCAGCGTGATTTTGACACTTCTAGGATGGGGGATGGATGTCTGCATGACAGGCAGATGCCACCCTTCATTCCAGCCCTGTGGACCGAAGGGTGATTTCTGGTGCACCTTGTTGAGGATTGAGTCCTCAGCAGCTGGTGTGTGTGTGGGGAGGGGGTTCTGGGACAGAGATGGAACCCAGGTTCAAGGATCACCCAATCAAGGAGGGGCTGTGGAGGCTGGGAACTGGCAAGAATGTTTGCCTAATGGCCCCTAGAACCTCTGTCCCCAGGAATATGTGGTGGGGGCAGTCCTAAAGCTCGCTGCCTCTCAGTTGTCCAGGTTGACGGTGAAAACTCTGCCGGGCAGACGGGGCTCTTCCTCTCGGCACTGTTGGGCCACAGCTCTGCCGTCCGGCTCCTGTTGGCCTTTGGCGCCAATCCCAACCAGTGAGTGGACAGGCCAAGATGCCCCCACACTCCCAGGGTCCTGAGCCTGAAAGTCAAGACTCCTCTTCTATGCCTTGGTGATCCCCTTGTCCTCTGGGTTAACCCTTTCCTATCCCCGAGGCTACTCCCGTTCTGCTGCTTCCCATACTCATGGTGGTCCTCCTCTTGGCCCCCCAAAGACCCCATCGCATCCTCAAATGACCCCTCCCATTCTGCTACCCACTTCCCATGTCCACAGTGACTCCTCCCAACCCCCAGGGCCATCCTCCTGCCCGTTTTGTCTATGTTCCATCCCTTCCTTCACCCATCCCCATCCTTCTGCCCTAGCCGCTGTGGCGACGGCAGCACACCAGTGCATGCGGGCGCCTTCTCAGGCTGTAGCCTGGTGATGCTGCACCTGCTGCAGGCAGGGGGTGACCTGCGCCTGCATGATCAGCAGGGTCGCACCCCCCGAGACTGGGCTGAGCAGGGGGGTGCCAAGCCGAGCTGGGAGGTAAGCAGTGGTGTTGGTGCAGGTGGGGAAATCAGGGCCAGCACCATACCCAGCCTCACCCACATGCCCCCGTCCAGGTGCTGGAGCTATTGCAGCTGTGTCGTGCCCATATGTCAGCACTACTGCATAGTGGCGAGCTGGCACCCACGGCTGGCCAACTGCAGGCCAGCTCTGGGAATAGCTTGTGTGGCTCCCTGTCCTCTCTGTGGCTGGTACAGGCAGACAGGTAATGCTCCACACCCTGGAGAGCCCACCCCGCCACCGTGCTCAGCTGTTCCAGACTTACCCTCAGCCTACCCTTTACTCCAGAACACTGAGGCCGGAGCAGATCAGGAGATCCCCTCAAATCCCAGCTTTGGGGTTTGGGCAGGTATGAGGGAGATGTTGGGGGAGCGTGGACCACCCTTGTTTTCTCCATGCTTCATGGTCCTGCTTCCCATCCCCAGCTGAGCAGCCTGCAGCCTCTGGGGCTGGTCACAGGCATTCCCCTGGTGGACTCGAAGGAGCTGCTGCCAGCCCAGGGCGAGCCTGACCGCACCTACGAGAGCACTTCCCATACCCTCATGGTCAAGTGAGAGCCCCCTCCCGTGCCCTTGCAGCGCCCCCTGCCTCCTGCCCCCCTCACAAGGAAACCCTGCTCCTGTGTCTCAGACCTGCCCTCTCCTGCTCGCCATTCTCCAGCCTCCTGTGGAGGAGCCACCCTGTGGCTGTGCGACGGCTGAAGGTCCCTGGAGCCCATCCTGATGTGCTGTTGGCTGACCTTCAGCACTGCAGGTATCCTGTCCCAGCCTCCTCGCTGGCCAGCCTACTGCCCATGCCAGTCTCCATCTGCGCTCCTGACCTCAGCACTTCATAATTCCGAGACCATGGAGTGTGGTGATAGCCATGGCTAGTTTTCCCCCTGGGCTGGAACCCAGCATGGAGCCATCCAGCTGGAGTGCTTCCTCTTCCACCGGAAGTGGATGCCCATCTCTGTGCTGTGTCCTGGAGGCCTTGGAGAGGAGGCGGGCGTAGGGAGGGGTAAATGGATGGGGAGTATGGGTTCAGTGCTGGTTCTGCCACTGTGGGGCTATGTGACCAGGGTCTCAGCTGGTGGCTGGTGCAGGTGGCCTGCCCCTGGCATAGGGTGGGTGGCCTGTGCTCAGGAACAGAATTTACCCTATGCAGGTTGGGGCCTGCTTGTGAGTGGCCTACTCTCCTCCTGCCCAGCACCCTGCACCACCCCAATCTGCTGCTGCTGATGGCACTGAGCCCCTCGGTGGACCTGTCGGGGCTGTGCCTCCTCTTCGAGCCTGTGTGGCTGGGCTCCCTGCATGTGGTGCTGCACTCACCGAGACCAAGTGAGGAGAGTCCCCAAACTGTGCCAGGCTTGCTGCCCGGCCACCTGCTGCTGCAGGTGTTGGAGGCCCTGCTGTTCCTGCAGGCCCGCTGGCGGGCCCATGGGGGGCTCACCTCCCATGCTGTGCAGCTGGTGCGACCGGGCCTGGCTAAGGTGGGCAACCTGGAGCATGGGCGCCCGCTGCACCAATGCCGGCTACGACCCACGTGAGTGCGTTCCCCATCCGCCTGCCCCGTGTACCTCCCAGTGGCCACTGACTCATCAGGCCCCTTGGGCTCCACAGGCTGCAGCAGGGCTACCCTTGGGGGAACCAAGGGCTGCCCCCACCCCCTGAACTGTACCCATGGCTGCCACTTGAGCTGATCCACGGTGACATCCCTGCCACCACCTCAGACCTCTACAGCTTCTGCATCCTGGCTCAGGAGGTTTTCACTGGTCAGTGAGTGACCACCCTACATCCTGCCCCACTGAGGCATCCCACCTGTTTGGGTTTCCTGATTGTACTTCCTCATAGGAGCGCTGCCCTGGGCTGGGAGAGAGGGGCCTGAGGTGAAGGCTAAGCTGGAGGCAGGTGAGAGCCCAGCTCTGGACCCCCTGGTGCCGGCCCCCTACCAGGCCCTGGTTCAGGCTGGGCTGGGCCTAGGGCCTGCTGACCGCTGGGGCAGCTTGCAGAGTACTCGCTACCTGCTGCGGGAGGCCATGACCCAGGTACAGGCAGGTCAGCAGGGTTGGGGGTAGTCATGGAATAACTACATAAGCATGCAGGGCTTATGTCCCCGCAACCCACCTCCTTTCAACAGGACTCGTCCCCTGAGGTCAGTTCCCTGTCAGAGTGGACCACACTGTCCCCTGTACTGCAGGGTTCCCCACCAGGTTAGAGGGCAAGGAAGGGTGATGGTGGTGCTGGGCGTAGCTGAACTGTGCTTCTGGTTACAACCAGTTGCTTTGTCTCCCCAGAGAAACTGTTCTATGAGGTAGCTTCCAGAGTCAAGACCAGACCCAAGCCTGTGCCTCCGGGCCCCGTCCCATCCCAGGTAGGGGCCGGGGAATGGAGGTAGGAGACCAACTGACGTGTGGGGCACCTGGGTAGCCCATTCCCACTCTGTCATTGTTCTCTGCAGGCCCTGGAGACTCCTGAGGCCACAGGCCACAGCAGAGCACAGAGAGGTGCAGCCTTGGACTCGGGCAGCAGCTTGACTCTAGGCAGCACCCCCAGCCTGAGCCCTAGCCCCAGAGCCAGAGGCAGCGTGCCCTGCTGTCTGGAGCCTAGCTCCATAGTACGGACACCTCAGAGCCCATTGCTAATCCAACCCCCCACCTGCCCTAGTAGCCCCCTGGCTCCCTCTCCTCTGACCAATGGACCTCCCCCCAGGGACTCTGAACTGTTCTCTCACTGAACCTGTGACCCCTGACCAACCCTGCTTCCCTCAGGGCCCTGCCCTGCCCTCCAGCTTTCAGGAATCGGCCTCCCTGCTGGGGACCCAGAGCTCTGTGGAGCAGTTTGAGAGGAAGTTCTCAGTCAAGATTCAAGCCCTGCAGGGGCTGCTGCAGCACCCACACAGGGTTGCCCCGCTGGACCCCCGGCCCTGTGAGCCCACCCCTGCCTGGTGACCCACAGGGAGGCTTCCCATACCTTGGGAGGCTGCTGGCAGGGAAGGCCATGAGGGCAAGTGAAGCGGAGGACCTTGAACCCATCCCTGCTCCATCCCATTCTTCCAGGCCCACTGGAGCTTCATGACCCCCAGTGGCAGCTCAAGCCTTTCTCTCCCACAGGCACCTAGCACTGAGCTGATCGGAGGAGGGCTCTTCTCCAGCCTGCAGAAGTGAGAAATGGAGCTCCGGTGGGAGGACCCTGGGCTCCTCCCTCATCCCTGAGGTGACCGTAGTTCTCTCCCTGCCCCACTGCTCCCCAGGATGGACCTTCTGGGGGAGATCATGGCAGAGCTGCACAGTGGATGCCACCTGGAAGACAAGCCCAGCCTCAGCCCCACTCCTGGAACAGATTGCTAGGGTGCCAAAGGCTCTTCCTGAATATATCACCCCCCCACCCCGGAGCCTTCCAGGAGAGACTGACACCCCACTCAGTGCCTGCCCTAAAGGAAAGAAAATGACAAAGCAACCCATATGTCTGTTTTCTCATTTGCAGAGTCTGGTCCCAGCATGACACAGCAGCCACATTTTCACCATTTTTATTCATTAATTTTGTCAGATGGTTTAGTGGAGCACATGGGGAAAGATGGGCAGGAATTGTCCCCCTACGCCCTGTGCACAGGTCAGGACAGGCAGGGGGCTCCTGGAGGGAGAGGGAGAACAGGTGTCGGCCTAGCCCTCCCTCACATTTGTGCGGGAGCCCCAGGGGGGAGGATGGTGGGAAGATAGGCTCACCCTTCAGCCAGGGTAGAGACACTGATTTGAGATTAGGGACCCATATCCGAAGCAAGTTACAAAGTTAGAAACCTGGGGTAGGGCTCAGGAGCTCAAGTAAATACAAAACAAGGGATTGGGTTGGGCTAAGATTCACTGAGGGTGAAGGGAGGGGAATAAGGTCCTTGTCAGCTCTGGCTCAGCAGTAGCTTCGGGTCTGGCCCTCAGAATGGAGAGACCAGCTAGGAGTGGGGTAAGGGGGTGGGGGACCAGCCCCCTCCCCTCTCTGACCCCCATTTCTATACAGAGACCCTCGGTGGTGCTCACCCCCCCTCCCATAGGCTGGCGGGGCTGCCCTGTAGAGCAGAAGAGGCTCCGGAGGGCCCCAGGGGCCAGGTACCCTGTGAGGGGTGCGGGGACCCCAGGGTGCCCGCTGCTTCTGGGGAAGGCGGGGGGCTGGGGGGCCAGGATCTGAACGACTTCGGGGGTGGGCAGGAGGGGAAGAGGAGGAGCAGGAAGAGGC